>PVIJ01003216.1:108256-140263 GCA_004024925.1 Scalopus aquaticus | reverse complement strand
GGTGCCGGGGCGGGGGCGGTGCCGGGGCGGGGCTGCGGGGAGGCGGCGGGCTGGCTGCGCGGCAAGCCAGTCGCGCGCGGAGAGCGCGGGGTTTGGAGGGCTCAGTGTGCGGAGCTTCTCGGCGGGCTACACTGGATCTTACCGGGCCATGGGTAAGCGGCTCTGCGGTCTGACCAGGGAGTGAGCTGACGGCCCCATGGGAGGACAAGGGGGCGGTACCAGGTCTCCCCCGGCCCCCTTGGCTGCCGGTACCGTTGTGGGGGGCGGAACGGGATCGGGGGTGGACTCTGGGCGAGGGCGCCGGGATCTTAGACCAGCCTGGGGCACCGGTGCCCTCCGCCCTTCACGGGAGGGATGAAGTTGGGTGTCGGCGCTCGCTCTTCGAAAAAAGGAAAGACAAAAAGTTTTGGCGGCCAGGGGCTTCCCGGGCGTTTATCTCGAAACTCTTTTAGTCGTCTCTTGACTGAAATTTACCAAGCCCTGTACGGTTCTGTCATCCCACTTCCTGCTGTGGTTTCAATCTCGAGCTGGTCTCAGCTAATTTGTTGTGACAGCTGTCAGCAGCAGTTTCTCTGCCGCCCAACCCCCCCCGCCCCCCCCCCGCATCCCCGCGGTTCTCAGAACCCGCCGAGAAGAGTCACCGGGGTCCTCTGGGCGCGCGCGGAGCGCTTTCCACTGTGGCCGGCGTTTCCTGAAAGTGACTCTGCGCGGGTTTTGAAGAACTTGCCCAATGCACTTTGAAGAATCAATTGTTCCTCTTTCAGCCAAGGGGTGTACACTAATCCTTAGGCAGTTACCGGCTTTCTTGCCTGCTGTCCTTTCTCTTTTCTTTTCCTTTTTTGCCTTGTTTTCTTTGGTCTTCTCGTCTTCTATCTACCCTCCCTTGCTAACCGTCATTAAAGAAGCGGCTTCCCTCTTCGCTCTCCTTTTTTTTTTTTTTTTTTTCCTTTTTCTGTCTTTACTCTTATCCCCTCAGATCTCCAGAAGAGACAGGGTGGCAGCCTTCGGAGTGATGGGGGGAAAGAGAAATGCAGACTGTGAGCGAGCGTCCCACTGGAGATGTTTGGCTTCTGGCTCAGCCCCAGTGCAGGACGCAACTTGGGAGCTGCATCTGGTTCCCTCCGCAGAGCTTGCTGGGGGCGCGGCAGGGCCCGGATCACGTTCCTCAGCCCTACGGACTCGTGGTGGGACGAAAGAGGAGCTCGCGCAGACACTGAACCCCAGAGGGGTCAGGGTGCCATCCAGAGGCGCTTGGTTGGCTGGGTTCAGCCTCACTCTGTTTGCGGGGTCTTTTGCTGGCCAGGTGTGGCCCTGGGGGCAGGGAGGACAGACCTGGAAAGGACAACAGGTGCTTCTTGCCTCCTCCTGAGCACCACTGTTAGGGACATTGGGCTCTCTGCACCTACAGGCTGCACTAGGGCAAAGGAGGTGTGGGAAATGGCAGCTGGAGGGACCCCCAGAGTGGAGTTCCAGAGTTCATCCAAGCACTTAGGAGCCCTCTGGGGCCTAGAACTTGGAGTGTGGATGTCACACTACCTCTTAAATTGGGCTGTATGGATGAGAAGAGTCATTCTGGGTGCTTTAGGAGAGGAGTGGAAAAGCAGAGGGGCAGAAGAGTGCCCCAGGCAGGGATGGAGGCCTTCCTCAAGTCCTCACTATGCCCCTGCTGTGGGGTCACATCTTGGACAAGTCATTTAACATCTCTGAGCCTGGCTTCTCCATAGGTGGAATAGGAACACAGAGTCCATGGGGACATAGGAAACAGTCCATAGAGCTGTTACTGTTATTATCAAGTATCACTCAGACTAGGTTGGGGGAGACATTGGGGGTTCAGTCCATCCTCAAATAGGATCTTTTAGGATGTCCCAGGGTTGGCCAAAGAGAGACAGGAATCCCAGTGGGAATCAGGAGCTGGTCCTGCCACATTTGGTGCCCCATCCCTCCTACCTTTCTACACTCTCAAGGCTCATTTTGGCCCCAACTGCTCCCAAACTCATTTCGGCCCCACCCCTCAGCTGAGACAGGACTGTGGCTGGAGCTGCACCCTATGCCTCTGGGGGTCCTGTGTCCAGCTCATCTGGCCTCAGTGCTGGCTGGAGGACCGCCCTTGGCAGGTCTCCCCTCCCCAAACCGCCCACTGGAGTGAGCCCTGCTTCTAGTCAGCCAGGCAGAGTCTCGCCAGGCAGCCGGCTCCTGGGCCTCGGAGTGGACTGGCCGCTTCAAAGGCTGTCTTTGTTTGGTCCCCAGCTCAAGTTAAGAGAAACTTAAGCCAACAACCTCAGGCGAGGGGGTGGGGCTGAGTCTGGTGGTTGTTATTGAGGCTGCTGTTAGCGTTATTGTCGAAATTGACGCAGGGCTCCCAGTGGGTGACTTTTCATGAAAGGAAGTGTTGCTTCCTTCCCGTCACACCAAGAGTGAGTGGGAGAGAGAGAGAGAGAGACAGAGAGAGAGAGAGAGAGAAAGAGAGAGAGAGAGAGAGAGAGAACGGGAAGGGGGGAGGGAGGGGCAGGCAGGCAGAGGCCTGTGGCTTTGAACCAACAGCCCCAGCCGCTCTCTGGGCATCAGGAATATTTAAGATCAAGTGCACTCATGCCGACTCCACACTGCTGGTGTTTGTTTCTGGAGGCACTGCTTTGGCCATAGGCTGCTCTGGGCAGTGCGACACAGTGGGGAGCAGCAGGACAGGCCGTACCTCAGATCTCATGTCGGTGGGTGAAACCTCATTTCTTACTTTGTTCTGCTAAGAATGTTGGGTTCATGGAGTCTAGCTCATCCATCTTCTAGATGGGGCAGCTGAGGTACACAGCGGCGGCTGACTTGGTAAAAGCTGCACCTATGTGGTATCAGAGCCCCTGCCCCATCTTCCCTGCCCCACTTTCATCTGATTGCAGCTCTTCATCTGGTAGGGTAGGGACAGGCTCTTGTTAGATTAATGAAGGAATTGTGATGGGAAATTGTAGATTCAATTGGGGAAAACAGTTTGTCCCCTCTAGCATAGATAAGAAACTTGAGATCTCCCTGCTTCCATTAAAAAAAATTCCTAAATTTCGGGGTTCAGTGTCTTGGGATAGATAGTCAGACTACCCTGGTTCTGAACCCCAGCTTTATCACTAGTGAACTGTGTGACTTGGGGCAAATTATTGAACCTCCCTGAACCTTAGACATTGTATCTTCAAAAGAGGGGAAACAATTCTCATGTAGTGGCTACAAAGATTAAAAAATGCTTACTCTGAGACCTAATAGCACCATTTGAGTTGGGGGAGTGTGGTCTGGAAAGGGAGTAGGGAATGGCTAGAAAAGGGGACTTTCGGGTATATTCTCTTTTGGAGCTAGTGACTGAAACTAACTTTTTAACTGCTGTGGTTTTAGGACCTGTGGGTTAAACCTGACTTCCACTCAGTATGGCATTGACCAGAAATCAGACTCCTAACACAGGAAGTGCCTTGCGCAATACCCCTGTCTAGCACCTTTCTGTACCCAGTTGCTGCCTAGGGATCCCTGACATCTCATGGTCCAGCTACCCGTCTCACTCCCTCTCTTCCCAACAGTGAAGTGGATATAGCAGCGGGCTGTGGAGTGCAGTCTACTGCTGGTTATCAAGACCTTTCTCCCTCTGTTATCTAAGCACCTTTCCAACAGGAAGCATACAGGGCCTTTAAGAAGAAACATCCAAGGCCTGAAGTGGGAAACCTGAATCACTGGAGACATGTGGTCCTGAAAAGATGCAATGTCATAAAGTGATTTCTATTATAAATGTGATTCCATTTTTTTAAACAAAAAAGTTCAGATGGAATTTTTGAAAGAGTAGTGATGGGGGACTGGCCCTCTGAGTTATAAATTGCACAAAACTACAAAAATGAAAACCGTGCACAGGTCCTAGCATTCCATCATGAATAAAACAGTGGACAATCCAGAAATAGTCCTAGTATGTTATTTAAAAGATTTTAGATTGTGGGGAAAGCAGCATTCCAAATCTTTGAGGCAGGGACCATTTAGTCAATACTGTGACCCCCTACTTGGGATCATACCTTAGAGATTCCAGATTTGTTCCAAGTAAATGATAACTTTGTACTCATCATTATTACAACTATTGTTTCCTGGATGGAAAAGTGACGTTCCTTTTGGAGAGCAGAAGTTTTCTTTTGGTAATCGGGTCCCCAGTTGGATTCTTCATTACAATAGTGTGTCTGAGGTTTTATGCTCAAAGGGAACCTGTATGCACAATCTCAGAGCAAGATGGTAATACACTGACTCTTGGAGCAGCAGTTACTCTCACGCCTCCCTGTGCAAACTGAATGTGGCTGGGGGACTGAGATGCTGGTCCAGAAGTGCCTTCCCTTCTCCCTCCCCTGGAGATCTAGCTCCTCTATTGAGAAGTATGTAGCAGCTGGAAGCTGGGCAGGTAGGACCCACCAGTCACCTCTGGCATGGGGGTCTCAAACTTAGTTTTCACAGCAGAACCCTTTTTCCAAATGAAGATTTACCCGGAACCCTGATCTATAAATGATCAGGGAAGGGAAGGATTGGGGCAACCAAGGACAGGATTGAGGGACCCTGGAGGAGAGGAAGGATTCTCCCCCTTTACTCACCTAAGGCTGTGGAAGTGGGGCCGGAGGCCCTGCAGCACATCCAGCGCACTAACCTGTTGGGAGAGAATGGAGTCCAAGTTCATCTGGGGACTCTCTGGACACAGAGATAAAGAGTGTTTGCCTTTGTGGCTCTAGGCAAGAACTGTAATTCCTTTCCAGTCTAGGGTTGAACAGTTCCTATTGGTGACCTCCTTTCTAGGTAACCCGAGTCCTTGACTCCAGGAGACCTTCCCTGAGAGTGGCTCTGGCAGACTGTGCCGACTGGGTTCCTCTGGGACACAGAAGGGATTGGAGGCCCCTCTGGCCGGTGACTCTCAACCTGACTGCCCTCAGGGATTCCCCTAGGGGATTTTAAACTTTGATGCCCCTTGGTGGACCTGAAATCAAACTCAGGTGTGGTGGGAAGGTGACTGGCATCAGTGTTTTTAAAAGCTCCAGGGGGTGATTCTGCTGGGCCCTCAGTTTCCTGAGCCCTGAGGGAAGCAGCTTGCCAGTGTAGCAAGTTTTCAGGAGGACTCCAGCGAACAGAACTTACCTGGTCACAGCAACAGATGGAGAGGGTTCTTGGATGCCCCTCACAGCAGGAAAGGAGGGGAGGGTGTAAAAGCCGAGTGCCCAGGGGAAGGGGAAAAGCTGGTGGGAGCAGGTGCTCGGGTGGCCCAGAAGACTTCAGGAGGACATAGGTGGTTAGCAGAGGACTCCAGGTTCCTCTCTCCCATTTCACAGAAGAGAAGACAGAGTTGCCTGAGGACTTGGTTGGAAAGGCATCAGTCTGGGTGGGAGGTCAGTCACTAGCACCCAGGACTTCTGGAGACTGGCTGTCGCGAATCATCAGGAGTCATCCCAAAAGGATGTCCCAAGTCTGCTTCTCTTTGGACAGTGTTAAGAGTGGTCTCTCTTCCAGGCAGATTTGGACTCCTCTCCGAGGCTTTGCAAAATGTTGGCGAAAGCCATGGGCAACCACAGTGGTGGTGAGGCCACAACCGGTAGAGTCTAGTGTTTGTTTTGAATTCAGACACCCCAGCAAGACAATCCACTTAGCCTCTCGGGCCTCAACTTCCCCCTCTTGTACATGGGACCCCTTCTGGGACTAAATGAGAAAACGCGTAAATGACCCAAGGACACAGGGCTGAGGGTGGCACAGTGTGAACAAGTGTGGGCATAGTGGCATTTCTGTGAGCAGTCACCGAAGGGGCCTCTCTGGTACTGGAACCTGACCGAAGGGCCCAGCACCACACGCCTCTGGCCTCTTGACTCATGTTGGTATACGCTCTCCCAGGTTCCCAGCAGCAAGGATTTTATGAGCTAGAACAAACCAAGAGTATGTTTCTACTAGACCAACAAAACGGGGAAAGGAAAGGTAGCCAGAAGCCCTGGGCTCCGGGTCTCACATGTGCCGTGTGCCGGAGGCGCCGTGGTTGTGTTTTGCTTTGGTGGATGTGTTGCACTTTTGGAACCCTCAGCTCTACTAGTCAACTAGAGCCCGGTCACCACCCGCCCTCCTTCAGGTTGTTGTGAGACTCACTCACTCTGGGGTTGCTGGTGTCCACTGTGTGGGTGCAGGGAGGCCTCATCCAGCTGTCAGGAAGTGGGGCAAACGTGGGGCTCAGTCAGGATGGCCATGAGCAGCCAAGGAGGTCTCTGCCCGCCTGGGGGCTAAGATGGGCCACCCAAAGGAAGTGACTTTTCAGCTGAGACAAAGGGTCGCTAGGACGCTGCCAGGTCAGGGGTGCATGTGGCCTAACAGAGGCAGTTAGGATGCTGCAGGTGCTCAGGGGAGAGATGAGGCTTCAAAACCATGAGTGATTCTCTTGATTATTCCTGGAGGATCTACGGCACCCACGGTAGGGCTTTGAAAGGGGCGCACAAACCAGGGAATCTCATAGCTTCCTGAATTTGACCAAGCTGGTGTAAAAACTTTGCCTGGATGGGGGAGAGCTTTTGGAGACAGGATTTCCTTGAATATCCACAGCCTCCTCTGATTTGACTCTAAGGCAATTCAGGTTTTCCTTCAAAGTTGTGGCAAGAAGTCTGGAACGGAGGAGGGGGAAGTAGCAGGTGTGGGCTTGGGGCAGAGGAAGGAGAGCAGTTGGCAGTCAGGGTGCACCGTGGGGCCTGTGTACAGTGCGGGACCAGGGGGCAGAGTACCTGCTGCAAAGGGGGGGGGGGCTCATCTGCATCTGGCCGATTCATATGGGGTGTGGAGGCCCTGCCGCCTCTCAAGGGAACTCCTCATCACCTCTTCCTCCCTACCTGCAGCTCATGTGCTCTGTCATTCCTTTTCCCTCTTGCCCTCTTCCTCTCTTTGCAGCACCTTCTGTCAAAGGGAAAAGGAAGCAGTCAGAGGGGGAGGACTCACTCGACTCTCCTGTATCCCCTAAACCAGATGGTGAGCAGAACAGGAGCCAGAGCCCTGTCCAGCTAGAGGTGAGTTGGTCAACCCCCTGGGAATCTCCCTCTGCATGCAGCCTCCAGTGAACTAGACACTCCCCTAGCTCTCAGGAGGGGGACAGGTTCCATATCCCCACCTTGCAGAGCTAGAAGAGGCCCCCAGCCCAGCTGTGTCTGGACACTTGGAGGTTGCGGACTGGGAGCTGGGCAGGCTGGAGGACGCGCCCCCACCTGCGATGGGAGGTCTTAGCCCTTGTTTATGTAACAGAATCCTTTTATCAAATGAAGATTACCCGGAACCCTGATCTATAAAACAGATAAAAGCACTATTCTGTGACATAAAACTACATTTACATCCCTCTGTGCAAATATATCCCGTGGGCATTAAAGTCAAACAAGTTGTTTGCTGAGTGCTGTCTGAGCGGCCCGGGGCCCCTGCGGGAGTGTCCGCTTCAGCATCCGTGCACTTTGGCTGTTTGCTCTGGTGGCACAGGCTGGAGTAAGACTCCTGAGTTGTGTAGAGAAACTAGTTAAAACGGTAAGTTTTTAACAGCTTGTCTGGAATTCAGAGAGGACTAGAAGAGCAGGTTCATTTGAGGAGCAGTAGTTAGAGCGCCTTCACTCTGAGGCCTGCGTAGAACCAGCTGGCCTGATTCCTGTGTGCCAACATTTCCTCGGGAACACGGGTCTGTGTGGTTGATTATCAGAGGTCTTAGGTGAGTCAGAAACTTTGAACTGGTACTTGAATATTTTTTAGATCACGTGGCTGCGCTAAGCTCTGTGTTCTCAGGCCTGAAGGTTCTCAGGCTGCCGGTGTTTGGGGCTGCCCCAGTGAGGATCTGGAGCGCCCGCAGCCCCAGCCCACCGTAGCCGTGTGCCCTCAGGCACCGGGTGGATGAACAGCATCAGCAGAAATTGCCCCTTTGGGAGCAGAACCCAGCAGTTCTGTGCGTCTGACAGAGTGTGTTGGTAGAAACCCTGACAGGGCTTCCCCTCCCTGAAGTCAGCAGGCAGACTGGTGGGTCGGGGACGTAGGCTGTCATGGCCGAGGTTCAGTGGTCACAGGCTGGCGGCATGGCCCCACAATGCCGGCAAGCACCAGGTGCCTTGGTTCCTTCAGCTTCGACCACAGGGGTTGCTGGGAGGCCTGGGACACAGCCTGCACCAAGAGCTCACAGTCTGGGAGAGGAGCTAAGACCTAACTCCAGAGCAAGAGAAAGAAAAGTGATTTGGGTCTGGAGAGAGACAGGAGAAGGTGCGAGTCAGTGCCCCTGGCCGCCTCCTGGACCCCGATCTGTGGCTCTGGGCACTAAGACAGCTGCGCCTTTTGGAACAATCCCTCCAGCCCAGAGCAATAGGCTGGGTATTGGGGGGCCTGGGGTTGGGGGCCAGGCAACTCATTCCTCCCCAGCTACCAATGGTTTCCACCTGCCTCAGCCACACACCAACTGGGGGCTCATTGCAATGCCTCCTGTTCTTTCCCCAGGACTCCCCCGAGGCAGGCGGGGAGCGGGAGGAGGAGCAGGAGCGGGAGGAGGAGCAGGCCTTCCTGGTCAGCCTCTACAAGTTCATGAAGGAGCGACACACGCCCATCGAGAGGGTGCCCCATCTCGGCTTCAAGCAGAGTGCGTCCCCGGGGTGCAGGCAGGGAGGGGGGCCTGGCAGGGGACCCCAACCAGGCAGGTACCTCCACTCTGGGTGATCCTGGACGCTGCCAGCCCATAGGGGTTGCACAAAGAAGGGGCGCCCCCTCTGGGCACAGGGCTGGCAACGGGCGGGGCCAGATTTCCGTCCTCACTGGCCAATGGGGTCCCGTGCACAGGGCCAGCTGCCATCTGTCACAGCGCCCGTTGGTACGTCTGGTTCTGTGCCTGCCAGACAGGGCCCTAGGAGCGGGCTGCTGGCTGCCTCTCCTCCCACACAGACTGACAGTGGCCCTGCCCTGTCTTTTCTCCAGTTAACCTGTGGAAGATCTACAAGGCAGTGGAGAAGCTGGGAGCCTATGAGCTGGTAAGGACAGCCCCTCTGAGTTCTCACCATGCTGTATCTCCCAGCACACCCTGCTGCAGCCAGAGGGGAGATAGGGAGTCCAACAGAGCTGGCCCTGTCTGCAGACAGGAGGATGAGGCAGACTCCCAAATCCTGCCCTTTCCCTGGCTCCTACATGCTGTGGTGAAGAGGGGCCTGCCTTGCCCGCTGGTACTTTGCTGCTCAAAGCAAGTTTTCTTCTCTGCCCCATCTGTTCTGCCCACCCTGTGCTCAGGAAGCTGCTTGGGCCAGCAGTCAGGCGGTGGCTCCTGGGAGGACTGGCTGGTAGCCAGACCAGCCCCCTTCAGCCTTCGGGCCCTGCCCCTGGAGAAGCAGCTGCAAAACTGCAGTCCTTGCGCCTTCTCCTGCTGAGAGGGGATCCAGGGCCTCGAGGACCCCATCGCCAGTGGGCAGATGTCACCCACACCTTCACACGGTGCCCTTGCAGGTGACCGGCCGCCGCCTCTGGAAGAATGTGTACGATGAACTGGGAGGCAGCCCAGGCAGCACCAGCGCGGCCACGTGCACTCGCCGCCACTACGAGAGGTGCGGAATAGGGGGCCCGGGAAGGGGAGGGCAGGCCCCCTGGTTCTAGGACCTGGGGCACCACCTTCATGGTGGGAGTGGGGTGCAGGTAGACAGCTGATGTACACGGGGTGGGGGGGGACGTGTGCCCATCCGAGCTGCAGGAACATGCACCTGCACGCTACCCATCACCACCTGGAGCTCAGGCTGCGGCCTCCTGGACAGGATGAGGAAGAGCTTGGGCCCTGGTCACTGCAGGTCGTCCGTGTGCGGTGGGGGGAGTCCTGGTTTGTGGGAGGAGCCAGAGGACTTGGTGTCCAAGTAGGTCTAGAAAGGTAGGGAGTGTGGGCCAGATGCCTGGTCTCATGGTGGACATGCCCCGCTGCCCTCAGGCTGGTCCTCCCCTACGTGCGGCACCTGAAGGGGGAAGATGACAAGCCACTGCCCCCCTCTAAGCCCAAGAAGCAATACAAGGTGGCCAAGGATCCTCGGGGGGATGATGGGGCCGCTGAAAGGCCAAAGAAGTCCAAGGAAGAGAAGCGGGGGGACCAGGTGAGTTCTGAGTCCTGCTGCAGCGCGTAGCTAACTTCGGGCTTCCCTGTCCCCTGCCTCTAGAAGCTCCCCTGCTCTGAGGGCAGAAATGGGGTGTGGTGGGGGAGGGGGAGGGAGGACGCTCCAGGACCTTGTGATGGTTGTGCAAGTTACTACTGAGAGCCCTCAAGTACGGACGCATGGGGGTCAGAGCCCAGTCTGTGTCCCATCCCCCAGGTCCTATGTCCTGACACCAGAATGTGTCCATTCAGAGGATGGGACACGTTTTGAAAATCTTGCACAAAGGCACTAGAAGGGCTAGGAGAGAACCCTGGGTATTCCCCTGGGACCCCTCTCATTTCCCAGGTCCCCCAGGTTAGGATTCCTAACTCAGGCCTAACCCTGAGGTATGGGCTTCTCTCATTCTAGATGATGTCAGGAAAGACCAAAACCGATGTCACCAGTGACCTCACCCAGCTTCCCAGCCAGGAGCTTCTCAGAGACAACACAGAACAGCCAGGTCCAGCCCCTGGGCCCTCTCAGTCCTTCGTGGGTGCCAGCGGCTGCCCTGAGGCCTACAAGCGGCTCCTGTCCAGCTTCTGTAAAGGGACACATGGCATCATGTCACCACTGGCCAAAAAGAAGCTTCTGGCCCAGGTGAGCAAGGCAGAGGCCTTGCAGTGCCAAGAGGAGGGCTGTCGTCATGGAGCAGGTGGCCCCAATGAGGAGCCGCAGGTGTCCCTAGTTTTTTGTCCTTCAGAGAGTCCCCGGAGCCCAGGAGATTTGTCTGAAAACTCCAGGCATCGGCTGACCCCTCCAGAGGGGTTACAGGCCCCTGTGGGCAGCCTTAGGGAGGAGGCTTCTGCGGGCTCCCGCCCATCAGCCCCTGTCTTCACTGGCTGTTTCCATGCCTGCCCCACTGAGGTGCTGAAACCCATCAGCCAGCATCCCCGGGACTTCTTCCCCAATTTTAAAGATGGAGTGCTATTAGGCCCTCCTGGCAAAGAGGAGGGACTGCCAGTCAAAGAGTCTCAGCTGGTGTGGGGCGGGGATGCCAACCGGCCCTCTGCATTCCACAAAAGCAGCTCCAGAAAGAGCAGCCTATACCCCAAGCCTAAAGCTTGCTGGGTGTCCCCCATGGCCAAGGTGCCAGCTGAGAGCCCTGTGCCCCTCCCTACATTCCCTAGCAGTCCAGGCCTCAACAATAAGCGCAGCCTGGAGGAGGGTTTTGCCCATGGTGGCAAAAAACTGCGTGCCGTGTCCCCCTTTCTTAAGGAGGTAGACACAAAGGAATGTGGGGCTAAACCTGTGAGGCCTGGCTTGGCTGTCTCCTGCCTGCTGGGCCCAGCCCTGGGGCCTGCCCTCCCAGAGGCCTATAGGGGCACCATGTTGCGTTGCCCACTGAACTTCGCCAGCACTCCAGACCCCTTAAAGGGCCAGGCCACTCTCCCCTTCAGCCCCCTGGTCATCCCAGCCTTCCCAGCCCACTTCCTGGCCACTGCGGCTCCCTCACCCATGGCCACTGGCCTCATGCACTTCCCCCCAGCATCCTTCGACAGTGCCCTCCGCCACAGACTTTGTCCGGCCTCATCTGCCTGGCATGTGCCTCCTGCCACAACCTATACAGCACCCCACTTCTTCCACCTCAACACCAAGCTGTAGGTCAGAGCCTGCTGTGCTGTGCTGTGGAGGGACTGACGTGGCTCAAGATGGGTAGGCCCTGCCAGGGTGCTCTGGGCTACAGCCCATTCCCCAGGAGGGCTCAGCTGTGCCCCTTGTTGGGCATCCTGGCACAAAGAGGGAGGCAAAGGAAGAAGTGACTTGGTCATAAGGAAGCGGCCAGAGCCCAGGGACTGGGAACCCCGTTGTTGCAAGTCTTTGGGAGAAGATGGTTAGTGCTGGCAACTCTCATCTGGGCCTCTGGAACAGAGGCCAGGAATAGGGTATGGGGCTGAGGAGTTGGGGAGCAGTTTGAGGCATCCAGGCTGCCCATGGAGAATCTAATAAATGTGAATCCACCTGAGGTGTGCATGATACAGACCTTCACAAGGGCAGGCGAGGTGGGGTGTGCTCATGGGTGGGCCATGGGGGGAGGGACCTGCCCAGTACCCATTCAGCTCTGAGAGTGGGCCCCAAAACAAACTCAGCCTCTTGTCCATACTTAAACTGTGACACTAGTCCTAAGCCTCCAATCCACTCTCTGGGAGGTACTTCAGGTCAGCGCCTATTGCCTGCTTTATACAGGGGGGCATCAAAGGTTCAGTGAGGGCCAGTGACTTGCCCGGCTCCCCTCGGCAGGTAGGTGGCAGAGCAGGGCGGTGCACGTGGGTGTGGCTGCAGTGCTGAGCCCAGGCGCTGGGGAGAGCCGTGCCTCTGGGGGCTGTATGAGCAGGAATTGGTCCACCCTGGTGGTAGACACAGACTTAGTGAGCCCCCTGCCAAATTCTCCAGGCAAACCCCCCTGCCCTACTGATCTGCTACTACAGGTAGACCAGGAAGTTTCCACTGGATTAAAATATTTGGGGGTGTCTGGAGGGAAAGGGGTGTAGGTGGCCAGAATTGTGGCCTGGGCATCTGCATTGTCTCAGAAATGGTTGTTCCAGGGGCTCAGTTAGAAACCTCTGTCCTAATACCTCCACACAGGCTGTGGTCAGGGAGCTGTCTTGGGGGGAGCCTTCTATCAGGACCTCCCCAGGCTGCCTGTTCTCAGAAGCCAGGCACAGTGGCCTGCCCAGTTTGCCCAGGTTCCTGGCAAGGCAGTGCTACTATTGACCAGGTGGACCCCTGGGTGTCGGGTGGCAGGCATGGAGCGAGGCTCCCCACCCCCTCCCGGCCCCACCTGGCTTTCTGTCCTCAGATTAGTCAGTGGGTGGCCTTTAATTCTCACAGCACTGACCCTGTTGTTCCCCCGACCCCCCACCCCCAAGCTCACAACGTCTGGCCATGGGATTAGTTAACAGTAAGTAGGTGACCAAGGCCAGGGATGGGTCCTGCTAGTCTAAGACCACCACTGAGGATCAGAACTCAGGCCAGTGCAGCTTGTCTGGCACCCGGGGGTAGGCTCGGCCTCCTGCCTTGTCCTCTGAGGCTACCTGTGGAGCCAGAGCTCAGCTGACCACAGGCAAGGTAGCTGCCCTCCAAATTAGCACCAACAATGAGGTAGCCAGAGGGTGGTGGTCCCCTGTGTTGTGAACACACAGGAGCTGCAGGGGACCTCGCCATGTCTTGCCTCCCCCCTGCCAGATACTGGCCCAAGTAGCTGCATGACCTCCAGTCCTGGGTTGCCAGCTCCCACATGTGCCCACATGCTACCCAACTCCCAAGCCTCTGGAGTCTCAGTGGTTGACAAGTCAGGGCACCGAGTCCTGACATTCTCCCAGCAAATGTACTGGGTCTTGGGGTCAGATCACTTCCTGGGTGAGGGGGAGATGAGGGCTACCTGCTGTGTGCAGAGTCCTGCCCAAGATAGGGCGGGGTGGCCCCATCTACAAAGCCACAGCAGCCTCACCCTGGCACAGAGGTAGGCAGGTGTGCCTGGCAGGATCTGCGCACAGAACGCTCAGCGCTGTGATTGTGGCGCCCTCTGGAGACCGCTCTGAGGCGTGTATCTTCATGGGGCGGCTGTGTCCTGGCTTGGTCCCTGGGCAGGAAGCTGCCGCTGCTGCTCCGCTTTCAGCAGACACCCAAGGCTTGACTCCGGTCATGCTTCTTGGAAAACCTCCGTCCCCTGTGCCCTGCAGCTCCAGTGTACTAGCTTTGCGACTTTCTTTCACTCCACAACTCCCAGGGAAGATACTGACCGCATTTACAAATGAAACAGCTCTCAGAGATCCGAGCCTGCGGATGCCGGGATGTGGCTGACCTGGAGGTGCTCGCTCCCTGGACGGGCATCCTGCACACGCTTCCTGGGCACTGCGGCCCTAAGTGGCTGCAGGTCGTCCTGCTTTTGTATGACGTGTTATCTTCTGCCAGAGGGACACACAGGCAGGCCAGCAGGGTGGCTGAACACCTATGTTTAGGGCATAAACTGTTTCAGGGTCATTTTTGGGACCCATTTCCAACCATCTGTGGTCAAACTGCTGATAGCCACAGTGAGCAGACACAAGTCTAGAAGGAACGCCTCCACAGTCTTGGCTCCCTTCCTGGTGACAGTTGAAGTAGAGGGCTGTGGTCAGGCTGAGATACTGTCTCTTCCGGTGTGTCAGGCACCGTTTTAGGTATTGGGATGGACACATCAGTGAATAAGACACTCCAGTCCCTGTCCTCATGGAGCAGGAGGAGGGCTCAGGGGGCCCATTCACAAGACAAAAGGCAGCATATTGGGTGCAGATCTGAGTTTGGGGGTGCTATGGATGCCTCTGCTTTTTTTTTTTAATATTATTTTTTTGTATGTGAAAGAACTGGGGTATAGGCCAAGGGTGCAGGGGTGGGGTGGGGTAAGAGGATTCACCAGAGACAGAGTGGGGAGCAGAGCAGGGAAGATTATTGAAATACACTGCCGAGGGGAACAGAGGGCAAGACAGGAGAGGCCTGCTGCGCCATATGTGGGTCAGCTCCCTGGTGGGGAATCGAACTCAGGCCACAGTGGTGATAGCTTGATAGCACTGAGACTTAACACCTAGGTCACCAGGGAAGCCCACCTCTGCTACCCTATTGAAAAGTGAGAGTGGGCACCAGGCAGTGAAGGAGAAGGTAGAGATCTCCAAGAGCTCACAGGAGCAGTGCTCACTGGACAGTGCTCAGGCTTCTGGAAAGCACCAGGTTCCCACCTGAGGTTGGTGGCTGGACTTCCACTGAGTGGTGAGGGCGGTGTGGCGCGGCGTCCTTCCTGCTGCCTTCTCTAGCTGGGTGAGGAGCTGAGAGGAGAGCAGGATTCAGTGAAAGGGAGAGGTGCTGGGAGAATCTGGTGGGACCCAGAGCGAGGGTGGCATAAGAGAGTGATGACAGGGGTGGGCCACAGAGTCAGCTGAGGGCAAGAAGGAGTGAGGACACCAGGGCAGGTGGGGACTGATGGACCACAGGTCCCAGCAGGCTCAGAGGACTTTGGGGCAGAGAAGGTGGAATGGGAAGACAATAGCTAAAACCATGGTCACTGGTGAGTTTGTGGGAGCAAGTGCAGAGGGAGGGTGGGGGAGACCATCCTGGAGGAGAGGTCAAGGGCTAGAGAGACAAGACGTGGGAAACCTTGAGCACAGCGAAAACAGGACTACAGTGGTTTGGGGACAGGTCGGGGCTGGGGTGCATCCATGAGGATCCATGGATGATGCAGCGAGGACATGAGGCTGGGATCTAGTCTCATGGCTTGACCTCCAAAGTGGGAGCAACAGGGCCACGAAGTAAAGGGGTTGCTTCACCTAGTGTGGGGCTGCTTCCCCAAGTGGGCAGCGTTGCTGGTATCCAGAAGGGGCAGCTGCGGAGTCCTGCAGGTGAGAGAGATTCCCATTTAGACTTGAGCAGCAGCCTCAGGTGCTGGCCTTAAGATGTGCCTAGTATGACTAAAAATTTTTTTAAAAATTTAAAAAATGATTTGTGATGAATTGCCGGCATTTAAAAATCAAGAGATTTCACATAAAAAATTGGATACTGGGCTTCTCTTAAAAAAAAAAAAAAAAGCAACTTTGGGCAGTCAGTCCACTGCCTGGAACTGAGTAATGGCTCTGCCCCACAGCTGACCACCCTGTGCCCCGTAGGCTCCGTGTTCCCACCCTTCAAGCCAAATCTTGCAGCCGCTCAGACGCTAGGGGGCAGTTTGTGTTCTTTGTTGTCACGAGATGGGCCGGGGCCAATTTGCTGAGCCAGTGGTTCCAAGAATGTCACTGCTAGTAAATTTACAGGGCTCCCAGACAGGAGGGCAGCCAAGCCCTCCATGCAGTGTCCCCTGGTTTATGGGCAAGCAGGGGAGGGCTGGACAGGGTTCAGCCCTGTGACCAGAATGAGGTACAGACGGAATAGGGAGCAGCTAAGGGCAGCTGGCCTTCCCCCTGAACACACCCCTGATCCCAAGAGCACCTTCCCAGCTCTGGGGCCCTGGTCCCTCCAGCAAGTGGCAGCCACTGCCCAGCTGCCCACTGCCCTGTTTGTGAGGGAAGAGGACATTGGAGGGAGATCAGGAGAAGGGACTCCTGGGCATGTGGCTCCTGTCTCTGGGTTCTTGGTTTGCTACTTGGGATTCCTACCCTGCCTTGTCACTCTTCCACGAGGGAGCAGCACAGTGTGTGTGGTGGGGAGCTGGAAGCCAGAACACAGGTTCCGAGACCCACTCCCCAAGGGCTCAGCGAGGGTTCTCAGGCTCTTTACTTGCAAGGAACAGAAACTAACTGATCTGGGCAGGAAGGAGCCTTCAGGGCTCACAGAACTGCAGGGAGAGTGGGACAACCAGGCTATCGGGGGCAATAGCCCTATGCCCCCCGCCCCAGGCACTGCCATGGTGAGCTAGAGTGGGCTCTTCCTGCCTCATCTCTTTCCAGCTCTGCAGTCAATAATGCTATGCTGGTAGCTTGAAGAGCACGAACACCCTCCACCTCCGCCACCCGCCCAGAATCAGCTAGTGCCACAAACCAGGGCTCCCCTCCCTGGTCACTGCGCCTGAGTGCTGTGTGCCCACACCTAGCAGCCTGCTTTCTCCCAGCAGTTCTCAACTCTAGGATAGATCATCTGCTCTGTCCTGCACTACCTGAGGCATGGGCCTATTATGTCAGAGCAGCGTGTCTAACAGGTAGACCGAAACAGTAGCTGCCACGATGCTACAGTAGGTGACAGCAGGTGAACAGCCAGCCTTCTCTGGGCCTCCATTTTCTCATCTAGAATGTGAAGTGAGTCATTTCTACCTCAAGAGTTGTGGGCATTTAGTGAAAGTTCTTTGTAAACTCAAGTTGTTCTGGATAAATGCGAATCATCACCTTTTCTCCATAGTTCTTCTTGCCAGCCTGACCACTCCCTGCCCTGCCCTTTACCTCAGAGCTTTTGAAACTCCTGTAAGTGTGCTGACCCCTGCTTTCCTGCCTGGCTTCAGACTGAGTCACCAAGACCTTTGGATCTCGTCTGGGTCTGGGTCATGCATGACAAATCAGTTTTACCCCAGGTACCAGCTCTGATTAATTGATCATGTTGTCTGTAGCTTTGGGTTGACTCAGTGTGAATGAAAGAGATGCAGTTGATTAGTAATGTCTGCCAAGGACCTGGAGGGGAAAGTGCTCACTTGCTACGGAGGTACCATCTTGTCTAGTTCTCTTGCTCTCTCATATAGATAACAGAGATACCGATGTCCACATACATACATAGGCATGATGACGAGCTGCTGTCCACCTAATGATGGACTGTCTAACTTTAAGTTCCTGACTTCACTGCCACATCTCAGTCACAGGTCCTTGCCAAGCTGTCTGGTTCCCCTCCCACGTGAGCAAAGCTAGAGAAGCAGACCTTGGGCCACGGAGCAAATCTCAGAAGCCCAGGTTTGGACATCACTTGTCCATAGCTACTGAGCTGAATGCGTGGGTAGGAAACAGGGAAGCAGCTTCTTGGGAGGAATCCAGCTACTCCCGTTACACCCCCCACATCCCATATGTCTCTTTACTATGTGTAAGATAATTCATGTTCAACCAACAGAGTGGAAGAGGATCAGTCCACAGAGTAGAAGTGGATCAATTCTGGTGTCATTTGTAGAGCACAGTATTTTTGAGATGGGGGTTTGTGGCCCTGGGTATGGGGGGAAAATCAGATGATAAATCAAAAGAATCATTAGAAATTCCAACTCTAATTAACTCCTTCCCCTCCTCGCCACCCCATAAGCCTGGTTCACAAGCTTTCCACTGTTCTCCAGCTAAACGGCAAGGTCTTAGTCTGTAAGACTTTTCACTAGCCCTGCTTCCTCCCCAGCCCCTACTGCCTGCTGCAACCCTGCCCCTCACAGCACAACTCTGGGCTGAACCCTGAGACACCAATGCAGCTCCCCAGTAGCGTGGCCTTCCCTCGGCTCCTCCGGAGCATAGAAAACAAAAAACATCAACCTGAAAAACATTGTCTCCACTGTTCCCACTCTTCCTGCCAGCCTCACTGAGAAGTCTTCCTCCAGGAAGACTCACTCGCTTAGAAACACTTCTCATGTGCCCCACGGCACCCAGCGCTTCTTTAGTCGGATAGTTGGTGAACTTATTTCGGGCCTGCACCGCTTTCCCAGCCTGTGGGCTCCCTAAGGGCCATCAGTGTTCCCTGTACACCACCAATCCCCAGTTCTACTAGTCCCATAGGACAGGGGTCCTAAACCCACTCTTTCCATTTTTTTCAAATCAATTTTTAAAAAATTATGGTGCATGTGCCCAGTAGCCAACATCAGACACACCCCTCAGCATGTTCCCCAGGGGCCTTGAGGGGTTCCCAGAGGCTCTCCAGTGCTGGGGAGCCATCCCCAGGCGACTTCTGGAAAACTGCTCCTTACCCTGTCAGCCCAAATCACAGGTGCCCTGGATGAAAGAGCTATTTCCACCAGTCAGCTCAGCAACTGCACCGTGACTTTGGAGAAAGGATAGAACAGAGAGAGAGAGGGAGGGAGGAAGAGAGGGAGAGAAAGAGAGAGAGAGAGAGAGAGAACGTGAGTGAGCTGAAACTAGGCAGGGAGTTAGCAAGATTTTTAAAGGGAGGGCAACAAAGACAACACTGCTTCCTGAAGCTGCTGTTCAGCCTCCCTCACAGGGCATGTGCCGCGTCCGCACGGGTTCCTGATGTGGAGCTCTGGGGCAGGGTCCAGGCTGCCAGGCGCCACCGGCAGCTCTGGGCAGTCCACACTGGGAATCTAAGTCAGATACACTTACTGGCTCAGAAAAAGGGAAGGTTTATTTGCTTAAACCTCCTCTGAGGTTTTTCACTCTAAGTCTTCATTTCCTGTCCTAGAATCAAATGCTCCTCCTAGCTGTTAGTTTATAGCCCCCGACAAGTGATTAAAACTTTCAGAAAACAACAACAAACTCTACACAGTGGAATTTCCAGTTTTTGAAACTTGGAGAGGTAGGGACTTTGGGTCAAGAAAAATGGAATTAAAGTAGAAGCCGGGGGAGACCAAGGATGGTCTGGCCACAAGGGAAGCCTGTTTCCCTCCAGTGTCCATGGTTGGTAGGATTCGCCCCTATAAGTCAGGCCTCAGAGTCTCTTATTCTGCCCCTCTGAGGCCTCCACAAGGGAACAGCTGTGGTCTGAATGTTTGTGTTCCCCCTAAATCTTGTATGTTGAAACCAAAGGGATGGTATTCGAGGAGTGGCTCTGGGGGTCATGAGGGCAGAGACTCATGAGTGGAGTTGTTGTCCACATCAGAGCCCTGAGAGCACCCTTGCCCCTCTGCCTTGTGAAGTTACAGTGAGAAGACAGCGGTCTAGGCAGCAGGCCCTCGCCAGCCATCTTCATCCTCCTACAGTACAGGTACCATCTTCCCAAGGTAAAAGCCATAAAAAACCCCACACAATCCCAAACTCCCTTGCTGCCACTGAGCAGGCATGTGACCTAGTTCCACCCATCAGACACGACACACAGATTATCAAGGAAGCCCCAGGAGGAGCCACCATGCGGGCTTCATGGCCCACAGATGTCTAGTCCCCACTGGGGAGACAGCAGAGCACCGAGTTTGCTACTCTCTTCTGTGTGTGTATTTCAAGCTCAAATCAGTTAAGAATTCATATCAACTGGAAAGAGGACAATTCGATGATATGAATGTGCAGAAAACTGAGTATCCCACTGTGGAGAGTCTTTTTGGCCTGAGGCTGAGATTTTAGAAGTGACATTATAAGCCTGTTTGTGTGTGTCCACGTCTACGTGCGTGATATTTTCTTACTTCTAGGATGGTATTACCAAACTGGGTTAGATTATAAATCTCTTAAAGGACCTGTGTTCTTATTGATATTTATTTTAGTGGCAAGAGCTTATACATAAAGTGAATATTATTAACATACTCCCAAATTAAGGAAATTAAACTTTTAATACTTTCAATGTGACAAAAAACATTTTAACTCAAATGTAGTCAGCTTAAATTAACTCAAATGTTTAAAGAATTCAATGTCACACATAAAAGATATAAATCTTTTACAAATGAGATTGTCACTTTAACAAAAATAGCCATGCTGTGTTTGAGAAATCAATATTAAGAATTAAGTTACAGTTTAGTACTCACAGCGTTAAGTTGCATTTTTTCGACTGGGGCATGGCCTGTATTTTTCCTAAATTCATGCAGGTTTACTGATCAAATAAATTAGGGTAACTCCTATTTAAGCGAAAGTACCAATATATTTTTTTAAAGATTAATTTATTTATACATACAAGCTGGGGTACAGGCCAGAGGCGAGGGACGGCGAGAGGGTTCACCAGAGACAGAGTGGGGAGCAGAACAGGCAGATCAGAAATACACTGCTGAGGGGAGCTGCGGGCGAGGCAGGAGAGGTCTGCCGCGCCATGTGGGATTCTCCCCGGCTGGGCGTCCAACTCTCATCGCGCTCTGCCGACAGCTCCACAGAGCAGCGCTCAACCGCTGCGCCACCAGGGAGTCCCGAAAGTACCAATAATTTTAACACAACCTGTTATATCAATATTAATATTCTTCGCCTCGATCCCTCTTTCAAGATGCCTGATCTCCAGGACTCTAAAACAACTGACCTTGCCGCCTTCTCTCAACAGAGACCTCTCAACACCAACAACTGAGTTTGCAAGAATGTTGTTGGTGTTCTCTTCAGTCCACTTTCTGTGGGAGATTGTGGGTAGGCGTCTCCCCAGCACAAGCAATTCTCGGGCACCAGAAGGATGTCCAAGAACTCACCTCAATTCTGACACTATCTACCCCGAAACAGCATCAGGTTTGGAGGTGAAAGGCTCTCAGACCACGCCTCACTTCAGGTTCCAGTCACACGCCTGTGTTTCTGAACAATTGAGCATAGATCAGAGCACCCCACAACCTGCCTTCTCAGACTTCAGGTGCCCTTCATAAGCCCAGATTATTATCTGTGCTTCTGAGCAACCGGCCGTAGGTCAGAGGTCCCCAGGACTCCCTCATCAGGTTTAATTTGCTAGATCTCAGGAAACCTGTATACTCACTAGATTACTGATTACAAAGAACATAGCCCAGAAGCAGCCAGATGCACAAGGCAGGATATGGGAAAAGGCGCAGATCTCCCATGCCCTCTATAGACCACCAGAGCCCCCCAAATCTCTGTATGTTCACCAACCTGGAAGTTCCCTAAATCTCCCTCCTCTTGGGTTTTTATGGAGGCTCCATTACATCGGCGTGATTAACTCATTGATCATTGGCAAGTGATTCAACTTGCAGCCTCCCCTCCTTAATATTTAGATGCTGCTTTGCCTCTTAAAGGGTTGTGGTTCTCTCTTAGTTGTTCAGTGATAAATGTAATTTATCTTGAGCCAAAGAACTGAGAGCATTGAATTTGGCTAGCTCTGTACTCTCATAAAACAGCAATGGTTAAGCAGTCCCTGCACCCTTCAATGAAAAGGCTAACTGGAAAATACGGCCTTGCCAGCACCTTCCCAGGTAAGACAGTCTCCAAGCCTCCACGTGACTTCCACAAGACTTGGAGGTGGCAGGGATGACTCCCTCATCTAAGTGCCTCTGTAAAACCCGAAGGCCCCTTCCTTTTCTTTGAGAAATTCCTTATTAATGAATGTTCTCCTGATTAATCAAGGGTTCCTCCTTGATCGTCCAGCGCATGCTGTCTTCCACACCAGCCCTTCACATCAGAGGTGCAAGAGGAACAATGGCTTTGTTTCTGATATGGGAAAAATGTGAACATTCTCCAAGGCTAAGGGGAGGAAGCCAATAAAGAAACAAGTGGAGAAATACGGAGAAGAGAGAATAAGATTATTTACACACTCAACAGTTGTTGATACCATGCCAGTGACTAAGATGAGTGCAAGTGTAAATAATATATCATTTCTTCCCCCAAGGGACCCACGGCCAAGGAATGCAACATGACATGAACAGAAATAATTACTATAGGAAGCCACTTGCTGAGTATTGTGTTAGTGATACTGCTATTTCCCAAAATGAAAAATTAGTGCTGTGGAATTTCAGCTCGGGTGAGGCAGAAAACAGAGAATTGGAAAGGAAAGCTGATAAAGGCTGACAGAAAGGCTATTTCAAGTGGTGAAAACCAAATTAAATGTGTGGAAGCAGAGAGTGGTGGGGACACGTGAAGAATTCGCAGTGCAGTTTAGCAGAAATGTGGGCCAGGCAGAGGAGCCCGGATGCAAGCACAGAAGGTCAAGTCTAGACGTGGTTGTGCAAGCACTGGCAGAGAAGTAAAGGTCAGCGCAGATTTTGAGGTGTAGATTACACAGCGTCATGCAGTAAGACACTAACCTAACTGCAGGGCGGAGGGTGGATTATGGAGGCTGCTGTGGTTATAGAGATGAGGGGATGAGGCCCTGAATTAAGGAACTGGCAGAGGGCGTGGGTTGATGCAGGAGATTAGAATACCCCGCAGACAGAATCTTTGCTTAATGAGTGAATGGAGGCATGTGAGCCTGAGTCACTCAAGGACATAACAATGGTTTTATCTCTGGGAACAGTCAGTGGATCCCACAGGCTGAGCGTTATGAGGCGAGACAGTGCGGTCATGGCAAGCGGCGGTGTCCGGAAGGACGAGGAAAATGCCTTGTTAGGAGAGGAGGCAAGGCTGAGTGAGCCTCCTTCGGCTGCAGGCTCTTTGATAGGAGAAATCAGGTGTGATTTGCCTTTCTTTTTGCCTCAGCTGGCATCATGCCCTTGGCTTAGTGTGAAGTCTTGAAAGCCCGAGAAGAGCACCAACCAAAAGTGCTTAGTATATGTACTTTTTAAAAAAAAAATATTTATGCATACAAAAGCTGGGATGTAGGCCAGAGGTGGGGGGTGGGGAGGATTCACCAGAGACAGAGTGGGGAGCAGAACAGGCAGATTGACAGAAACACACTGCTGAGGGGAGCAGCGGGCGAGGCAGGAGAGGTCTGCTGTGCCATGTGGGATTCTCCCTGGCTGGGATCAAATGGCTGTTGATAGCTTCATAGTACTGAGACTTAACCCCTTGCACCACCAGGGAGGCCCAGTATATGTACTTAAAGAAGGTGCCCCAAAGGCTGAAGGTGACAGAGAAAGGAAGAGGAGTTGGGGGAGGTGGTGGCGGAAATTCAGGTGTGCCAATCACGGACACCGAAGCAGGGAATATTAATGAGGAGGTTGCCAATATTTCTTATAGTTGGGTATGGAACTCCATGGGCTCAGAGGACTCCCCTGTAGGCACATCCAAGAAGCTTCTTCTATCCTAGCCTCTGAAGACCTGCCATGCTGCCTAAAACTTTCATATCTAGAAATTTCCTGCTGTCTCTGTCCCTTATTGGTCAAAGGCATCAGAATTGGCCTCAAACAAACAATTAAAAAAATGTGTTTTTTTGATAGAGGAATGAGAAGAAAAGTATGTCAGTCATTATGTTTTCATTATGCCATATATATCATACTAATGTTACATGTTAAAGCTCCAAATTCATACTCTGTCCTGTTTGTGATACTGGTTCTAGAACTTGGCAAACTACAGTTTTGCTTTGCCTAATGCTTCCTTGCTAGCTCTGCTACTAGGAGACTACAATGCTCATGGAATAAAAAGGACTTGCTTCTTCTAGCTACTTCTCACTGGCTCTTATTTTCTGTTCCTGTGTTACCTATGATTAAGGGGTAGATGAATGTTAGCCCAAGTTTGGGTTATAGTGGACCCAGTCATCTGTAGGTACATCCCTTAGTTGTACATCTAGTTCCTGAATGTGTCATTGGAATAGACATACTTGGCCTCTGGCAGAGTCCCCTCCACACTGGCTCACAATAATAGCTTAGTCTGTGTGAGCTGCTATAACAAAATACCAGAGACTGGGTAGCTTATAAAGAACAAAAATACAAAAAATACAAAAATACAAAAAGTGTATTTTTTGAAGTTCTGGAGGCAGGGAAGTTCAAGATCCAGGCACCAGCACATTCAGTGTCTGATCAGGCTGGTTTCCTCACAGATGGTGCCTTCTTGCTGTAACCTCGCATGGTAGACCAGGAAGCTGTGGATCCTTTTATAAGGGTATTAATCCCAATCATGAGGGTGCCACCCTCGTGATTTAGTCTCATTTGAGCTCCCCATTTCATTAATACAAAAGGCATAGAAAGAGGTGACTTTACTGGCTGGGGTGACGGATCCCAATTACCAAGGGAAAATTGGGGTCACTATCATACAATTGTGACAAGGAAGACTATGTGTGAAACCCAGGGGACTTGTGGAGCTGGCTTCTTTTTAGCATTTCCCCACCCCCAAACAAATGACTCTCTTGCTGTGTTCACATGACGTATGTACTAAACTGCTTAGGAAGAGAGAAAAGTCAAGCCCACATATTAAAAAAAAATTCTTTCCCCTTATTTCATTTCCCCTTCTCTTGCCACTCACCCATTTCCCCACTGTTCCAATTCTTAGCTTTCCTCCATTGGCACATTCTGGCTCACTCCCTGGTCTGCTTCTTCACACCCTCCGAAGGGTGAGCAGCCCAGGAGGGGATCCTCCAGCAGAGGTTCCCTGAGACATTCTGAACACAAAGACTGAAGAACGGGCCTCCCTAGTGACACAGCGCTTAAGCGGTTAAGCGCTGTGCTATGGAGCTGTCGGCAGCAGCGGCGTGAGTTGGACACCTGGCCAGAGATTCCCACCTGGCACGGCAGACCTCTCCTGCCTCGCCCGCTGCTCCCCTCAGCAGTGTATTTCCATCGATCTTCCTGTTCTGTTCCCCACTCTGTCTCTGGTGAACCCTCTTGCCAACCCTCGACTCTGGCCTGTACCCCAGCTTGTATGCATACATAAATAAATCTTAAAAAAAAAAAAAGAGTGAAGAACACGTGGGCAAGCCCGGTTTCCAGCTTCCTTAGCAATCACTTCAAGGCCAGTAGGTTGGAGACAGAAGCAGATTCCTGCCATTGCTGGGCCTCTGGCAGTATATAGACTCCATCTACCCATCCAACTAGCCGTCTTCAATACCACATACTATCCACATCTTCCCAAACTTGATTTTGTAAAGAGATGCTCTCTGCTTTGCCTCTGACCACGCACAGCTGACACCTCCCCGACATGTTCTCTGGGTGCTGTGAAGAGCGTGATGGGAGTGTTTGCAGCCAATTGACTCTTTACTCACTGTCCCAGTCAGGCATATGTTACTGGATTTGGTTTCCAAACATAATAAGATTACCCATTTCAAACCATGGGTGCCAAGTCAATGGAATTAGAACCAGTGTAGCTAAAGGATGGGCTCTAGAGCTAAACTGCCAGGATTCAGCTGCCATTCCCTTACCAGCTGTGTTACTTGTACAAGTTACTTAACTTTTCTGTGCTTCAGTTTCTACTTCATTTATAAAAATCAAAGTAGGGAAAGATGGCTGAGTAGGAAGCACCAGGGATCTATCACTCCACCTAATAAAAGCACTAACAGAATCTGTCTGATGTAACTATTTTGCAACTCTGGATTTTGTTGAAGGCTTGCAATTTCCAGGGGAAGACTTGTGGGATAAATTGTGGTTCATTTTGGTGACTTTGAGCTCTTAGTAGAGTAACAGTTCCCAGTGCCCCATCCCCAATCAAGGAGAGGGTGGTTTTATGTGTTCTTGGAGCAGCTGTGTGGGGGTTAGGTAGACAGGCACACAGATGTGGGGGTTAGGCAGACAAGACAGACTCTGTTCTTCAAATGTTGGGGATCTGTGTCCTGATTGCTGACTGATGCTTCTGATCGCAAAAGTGCACACCGAGAGGTGGTCAGCCATTGTGCGCCTCCCTGCATGTGACGAACACCTCCAGCTCTGGCTGAGGTGACTTCTGCACCACTTGGTTGGGTAGTGATGCAGCCTGACAGCATGAATGTATCAATATCTAATATTGCTGTGCACTTAAAAATGGTTCCAGTGGTGGGCCTCCCTGGTGGCTCAGCGGTTGAGGCTACTGGCTGCCTAGAAACTTCTGTTTGCTGAACAGGAGCTGGGGACTCTGAATCTCCACGGGGATGGAGAACACCCTGCCCTGAATGGAGACGAAAGCCTCAGATCCTGCAGCTCACCAGACCTAGGGTTAAACAGCAGCAGGAATATCCATTTAGGGGGTCTGATCTGAGCTGCCAGGGTGGGGCCAGGGGAATAGTGTGATCCCTGGACCTGCAGTTACCCACTCCTGGGACTCCAGGAAGAAGTGGCATATGTGGCCTCAAGACCAAAATGTGGTAGCACGTCCAGCCCTTAAAAATTAGGAAGTGCTGGCCTCCCCGGTGGCACAGCGGTTAAGCGCTGCGCTGTGGAGCTGTTGGCAGCGGCGACGCGAGTTCGACACCCGGCCGGGGAGAATCCCACATGGCGCGGCAGACCTCTCCTGCCTTGCCCGCTGCTCCCCTCAGCAGTGTATTTCTGATCTGCCTGTTCTGCTCCCCACTCTGTCTCTGGTGAACCCTCTCGCCGCCCCACGCCTCTGGCTTGTACCCCAGCTTGTATGTATAAATAAATAAATCTTAAAAAAAAAATGGTTCCAGTGGTAAGTTCTGTTATGTGCATTTTAACAGAATTTAAAAAATAAAAGCAGTAACAGCTTGGGATAAGGCATGAATGGAAGCACTGAGGGTTTGCTATTCTACTCCTTAATTGGGGAGACAAATTAAGGCCAGGATGCAAGCAGCACTCAGCATCAACTAATGATACAGAGGCTAAGTGGGGGTCAGAACAGAATCCTGTGATTCCTGACAATAACTCAGTGCTATGGTGGCATTTCTCTCCTGGTTGTAAGAAGGCTACAGCAGCTCCTAGAATTAAGTTCCTTTTTTTTTTTAAAGATTTTTTTTATTTATGCATATAGGCCGGAGGCGTGGGGTGGCGAGAGGGTCCACCAGAGACAGAGTGGGGGGCAGAGCAGGCAGATCAACGGAAATACACTGCCGACAGCGCCACAGCGCAGCGCTTAACCGCTGCGCCACCAGGGAGGCCCTAGAATTAAGTTCTTTGAAGGCAGGAGTAAGAGGCCACCACAGAGACTTTTTATCAGAAGGAAAAGGCTTTCTGTCAGCCCCTGGCACATTCCACCAAGGATTCACTAGCTAGCACTGAGCTACGTGCCCACCCTTAAGAGGGCTGAGTTTTCCTTCCCCAACAAAGGGATTTTTTTCTTATTCTTCAACAAAACCGAAATTTTCTTAGTATGGAGAGTAGGAGAGTAGTCATCGGTTTTGTTTTAGCATCTTTATGATGTTCCTTGGGCACCCAGTGCTAGACTCTTCCCTCACCCTGTTCCCCTTGAAAGTGTCAGTGGATATAAATTTACTTCCTCCTGCAAAGACTTTAAATGATTCTTTGTTTGCTTCACCTACTATGTAGTCAGAGCCACAGAACCAGTTTCAATTTCCCTTCCTTTCTTTCCTTTAAAAAAGTAGTTAGCGCAGCTTTATTTATAATTACCAAAACTTAGAAGCCACCAAGATGGTCTTCAATATGTGAATAAACAAACTGGGGTACAATTTTACTACTGACGATTATTCAACACTAAAGAGAAATGAGCTATCAAGCCATAAAAAGACATGGAGGAAACTTATGAGCATATTGCTGTGCAAGAAGCCAATCAGAAAAGTCTACAAACTCTGATTCCAGCCATGACATTTGAAAAAGGCGAAGTTTTGGAGACAATGAAAAGACCAGTGGCTGTCAGGGGGTAGAGGATAGGGAGAGTTAACAGTGGAGCGCGGGGATTTTTAGGATAGTGACACTCTTGTTTATGATACGCTAGGATACATCCATGTAATTATACAGTTGTCAAAACCCACACAAGGCACAACACACAGAGTGAACCCCAAACTCTGGATGATAATGATGGGTCAATGGAGACTTAACAAATAAACCACTCTGCTACAGGATGGCGATACTGGGGAAATGGCAGGACTGGGCAGTGGGTCTGAAAACCTAAAACAGCTAAAAAAGACTTGATTAAAACAAAGCCAAATTGTCTTCCTACAGCTAAATACTTGAAGCCGCATTATAGTGACTTTTGGGCAAATCTCAAGTACAGAAATCAGACATTCATAACTGTTACCTCAAGGCATCAGGCAACACTGAGGACGACTAGGACATGGCACCGCCATCACTGGGATGCGCATCAATTTAGCTTTGAACCATCCACCACTTATTCTTTCTGAAGACACGGTCCATCCAAAAGGAATGATGTTGGTGTGTTCAAATCCAGTTGCTTCTCGTTCCCCACTGTAATTCTTCGTCATCTTATTTCTCTTAGCATATTTAGGGTATAATATATATTTTCCTTTATGTCTGGGGATGAGAAAGTACAGGTTGGAGACACCCTTGTCCACAACCACCTGACACCAGAGGCTTGAGGCAAAAAGGTTTCAACAGAGGTAGGAATGGGTTGTGAATTTACAGCTTTAGAGACAATTACTCTTGCAATTCTTGTTCATTGTGCCACCATGGCTTCCTGAGCTGAAGTTATCACTTCAACCCTATCAGTCTCTCTCACTCATCTTAACAGATCTTTGAAATCCTTGTTCTCCTTTGCCGTCTTGCATCTCCTTGAACATAACTGCAGTCTAGCCTCCTGCTTGTTTCAGGAATATCCTGGTTGCTTTCACAATAACAAGTTTCATAACCTCTAGTAAACTTAACTTTTTGGCCATAGGCACTCAAATTGTTGACACCAGTTCTACAAAGTGTCCTAGTGTACTTCTTTAATTGGAGGCCAAATGACCAGCAAAGGAAAATTGGGTAAGTTTTGTTTTTCCTAGGCTTGACTTCTGTAGTTGAACACCTGGTTCCACTTAACGTTCTTTGTTAGTTTCCTCACAAGCGGGAACCAATGTGACATCATATTCCCATCTTAATTCTTCCTCAAAAAAATTCTCACTGCATGCCTCCTGACTGGCTGTTCCTTCTCTTCAGCACCCCTTCCCACCCCCCTCTTCTGCACCCTTCCCTTAAAGACTGATCCATCTAAAAAAAAAATTCTAGCAGCTTTTGTTACTTGAACATGACATTTCCAGGGACAAAGGAAAGAAAAGCCCATGACCTTTAGAGTGTCTGTATTTCCATTTCTTTTTTTTAAGGTTTATTTATTTAGGTATACAAAAACTGGGGTGTAGGTCAGAGGTATGAGGGGTGAAGATTCTCCAGATACAGAGTGGGGAGCAGAACAGGAGGATCTGCTGAAATACACTGCTGAGGGGAGCAGCAGGAAAGATAGGAGAGGTCTGCTGCGCCATGTGGGTCAGCTCCCCGGCCATGCCGCAGTGACTGGCCATAGCTTGACAGTGCTAAGAATTTAACCCCTGTGCCACCAGGAGGCCCTGTTTCCATTTCTTGAGCTTCCCCAAACAAAAAATTCTCTTCCCAAGAGGAATTGTGGTACTAGCTCATTGTAGATAAGTCTCTGTCTCTGGTAAATCTTCTGACTCCCTGCACCTCTGGCCTACACCCCCAGTTCTTATATGAGTAAATAAGTAAATCTTTTTTAAAAAGTGTACAGAAAAAGATGAGAAACAAAATAGTGTGATACATCTGGTTGGTGAGATAATAAACTTCCTTTTTTATACTTTTCTGTAGTTGCCAAAATTTCTACTCAATATGGTTGCCTTATATAGTTGAAGAATACATCTCCTGGGTTGGTTGCTCCATTTGCACTTCCAGACCCACACTGCCCCCTCTCTGCTTGTGTTCTGGGGCTCCATCCCAGGAGGCTGACCTACATGTACAGTGTCTATTGCTTTGTTTCTGGCTTCCAGCTAGGTTTAGTCATTGGGATATTCCAGCAGGAGAGGTTCCCAATCTTCTCTCCCCCAAACTCCCCGTGTTCCTCTCACAGTTAAACTCTTGCCAGAACCTAGGAACACCCCTCCGTTGGGTCACGGGTCATAGCAATTTTCCATATTGTGTTTTTCACTATCCCAGTATTTTCTGTGCAAGTGGTCTCTTCACTAGCTGACGTGCGCTTGGAGCAAGCCATTGTTTTTTGCTAAGATGTTAGCTGACAGCTCTATTAATACACCTTATGAAAAGACACACCTGTCCACTCAGAGTGGAAGACTTAAAGTTTTGTGGATTCACATAAGCATATTCATAGATAGGGATATGCAGCTCTTGGCATCTAAACAGCAACAGAACCCATCCTATTGCTGATCGCTTGCAACAGTGGCCTCCTCCTCAGCAGAAATGCCACTAGAGGAACTCCAGGCCAGTTCTCATCCTCCTAGAGATAGGGTCCTTGTCATAAAAAAGGTTCCTTTAAGAAGTGGTAACACAACCTCTTTGGAAGTCAGTTTTGCAGTACCTACTAAAGGTGGACATAGCACACCCTATGGCTCTACTTTCCTGCCAAAAAAATGGGTACATGTAGTCACCAAAAAGCATAGCATTTTTAGAATAAGTCAAAGCTAGAAATCACCACATGGTGATATATTTATACAATGTGTCTCAAGGCCAAGTGGTTAGCTTTGATATCCACCCCCACCTGGTTGTAAAAAGGTATGCTCCCCTCCCAGGGTATGGTGTCAGCAAAGGACCAGTGGAAAGTAAGAACACTCACAACTGGCCAGGAATAGGGAAGACACATAACCCCTTAAGTGTAAGCAGAGGCCAGGTGAAGAAGTATAGGCAATCCTTCCCATTCCAGTGCAGACTTATTGAGGAGCTGAAACTTCCACTCCCACCCAGCAGTAAAGAGGAGGTGCTCCTCAACCCTAGTGGCAATGAAAGCTGAGTGGGGAATCCAAGACTTTTGCATCAACGTGTATTAACAAAGCCGCCAGATCAATGTCAGACAAGGCCTGTTAAAGTATAAAATTAAAATAAGACTTAGAATTTCATAAATAACCAAAACATCTAGGTTTCAATCAAATTCACTCAAAGAACTTAAGAACCAGCAAAGTTTCAACTTGAATGAGAAAAGACAATACATATCAGCATTGTTATGATGAAAGTACTAGAATTGTATGAGTATTCAAAGCAACCATCGTAAAAAAGCTTCAGCAAGCAATTCCAAACACACTAGTGAAATGAAAACAAAAACTTCAGCAAGAAAACAGAAATACAAAGAACAAAATAGAAATTTAAGAACTGAAAGATATAACAACTTAAGTGAAAAAACTTAAGGGATAGGTTTACCAAGAGAATAAAAGAGGAACTACTTGAACTTGAAGACAGAACAATAGAAATTACACAAAATGAACAGAGAAAACAGTTAAATCCTTCAAATTTGGCAAAATGGCATAATCCTAGAGATTCAAGTTGATCTGAAATAAGATGAACTCAAAGTAGTTCATACAAAACACATGATCGTCAAGTCTGAGAACTAAAGACAAAGCAAAAGAAAACACACACACACACACACACACACACAACACACAGAAGATAACAACACCGTATCTACTGGGGAAACAACCTGAATGAAAACAAATATCGTATCAGGAAGTGTCATTTTTTTCAAGTGATGAAGGTACAGTCAACCTAGAATTTCACATATAGTGAAAATATCCATCAGTAGTAAAGGGGAAATAAAGGTGTTTTCAGATGAGGGAATAGTTAAATTAAAAGCATTTGTTGCCAGCTGATCTTTTTTAAAAGAATGGCTAAAATAAGTTCTCAAAAAGGAAAGGAATGATAAAAGTAGAAATCTTGGAATACCAGGAAGTAAGAAAGAACAGTGGAGAGAATAACAACACTTCACTCAAACTGGTAAAAATTGGTTACCAGTAGATTGTAGTAAGTTTGTGTAATATGATGCATTTGCACATATCTAACCCATGTTTTTACTTACAGGTTCACATACAAAATGCAACATGCAGAGCAACCACCAAAAAAAAAAAAAAAAAAAAAAAAAAAAAAAAAAAAAAAAAAAAAAAAAAAAAAAAAAAAAAAAAAAAAAAAAAAAAAAAAAAAAAA
>PVIJ01003216.1:75703-108156 GCA_004024925.1 Scalopus aquaticus | reverse complement strand
AAATTAATTAAAAAACAGAGATTAACATCAGACCTGACATCTGTCAGATCAGATAAAGTAGATTTCAAAGCTAATGAAATTACCAGATACAGAGAAAGAGACACTGTATAATATAATGACAAAGGTCAATCCACCAAAATGAGTTTGTGTGCATGACAGAACTGCAAAGTATATGGAGCAAAATCTGATAGAACTGAAAAGGAGACACACAATTCTATAGTTAATAGTTGGAAACTTCGATAACAATCTCAACAACTGATAGAACTTGACAGAAAACCAGCAATGATAGAAAAACTAGACAATACCGATCAACCAGATTTCATCAGCATTTAGAGGACACTGCACCCAACAGCAGAATATACATTCAAGTGCCCCAGAACATATACCAAGATAGACCACCATGTCCTGGACCATATATAAACCTCAACAAACGTAAAATACCATAATGAAGTATTACTATGTACCTATTAGATTAGAAGAAAAAATAAAGACAATTACAGTGCTGGTAAGAATGCAAAAAATCTCTTCTGTTACTTGAGGAAATGTAAAATGTTAATTATGCTGTAAGTTTGGCAATTTCCTAGAAAACCGAAAACTCACCATATGACTCAGTCATCACACTCGACATTGATCCAGAGAAATGAAAACGCATATTCACACAAAAATCAGCTTAACTGCTCACAACAGCTTTATTTGTGACAGCCTTAAACTGGAAACAAGATGTTTCTCAATAGGTGGTTACAGAAACTGCAAGATCCATATCGTAGAATTCATTTAGCAGTGTAAAGTAAGGAAATATTGATACACACAATTCGGACAGACAGCAAGGGAATGCTGAGCAGAAAAATGCCAGTCTTTAAAGGTCACATACTATGATCTCTTCATGGATCATTCTATATGAATGGCTGTCACAGGTTAGAATGACAAGGAAGTGCATGGCTAAACAAGAGGACTTTGTGATGATGGAAGAGTTCTGAATTTTGAATAAAATGACCGAACTATATGCATACATTGCACCAATATAACTCTTTGGGTTTTCTTTTTTTGGGGGACAGACGCTGTTTTTTAACTTTTTAATATGGAGTCTTTCAAACACAGAAGTTAAAAGAAGTGGATTTGCTTCAATAGTCTCCAACATATAGCTAATCTTGTTCTGTTTATATCCCACTCACTTACTCCTCTCCCAACTATTCTGACAAATCCAAGACATTAAATCATTTTATCCATAAGTGTTTTAGTAGGTATTTTCCAAAATGTAGCCATGACCATTATCACAACTGAAGAAAAACAAAACTCTTCCTTTTCTATCAATGGTGGAAACTGTTGATAAACTAGTTCCCCAAAGTTTAAGAAGATTGCACTCGATCTGAGATCTAGAGCAGTATTTTAAAAATCATCTATGGTTAAGAACCAGTTTGAATTTTTCAAAATTTCAATATGATGGGAATGAGCACTGCTGCACTTCCTTCCTTCTGTGTTGGATGGGGTGGAGGTAGAAGATGAGCAGAGGGATTCTGAACACCCAAGACCAAGGGCGAGGGACTAATGACTCAGGCCCAGCCCAGAGCTCCAATAGTCACTCCAGACCTGCTGGGAAGTGAACTGAAAGGGGTCACGTGAGGCCTCTATCTCCTCACCGCCATGTCAGGCCTCCCCTCTTGAAAACCCAACACATGGCAGAGTAGAATAAACACTGGTGTTACACTGCCTGGCTTCCAGTCCTGCTGTTGCCACTTTCACCATGTGACTTCTGTGGGACTCAGTCTCCTCACTTGTAAAAAGAGAATTACAGTACCCACCTTACAGCACCTGGCATCAGTGAGAGAATCACAGGCATTACCACAGTATCTTAGCTATTATTTTCTCTGCCCCCCTTCACTTGGATGGCTACCAGCATAAATACGAAAAATCAACTGAAAACGAGTTAGAGCCACCAAAGTTTTAATTTTTTAAAATTGTTTTTGCTAACATAAGAAAAAAACCATCCCAGTGGTTCAGTTCTAAACCCCACCCAGCCCAAGACTGTGCTAATGGCGGGGACAAAAAAGATGGAAGGTGTTCCTCCATCAGTGACCTCTTCTCAAAGCACAAGGACTTCTTTCAGAGGGTATCAACATACATATGTCACCCCAGAATTTAATTAAAGCCTTCTTGATCCTCCTACACTTTTGGCCAGTGGTATTACCTTTGTGTGACATTAGACTCCCGGTCTGCTATCGAGGAAAGCTTCCTTTTACATTTCAATAAGTATGGCTGAAGAAGAGTGTAACTGGGATGTATCTCTATAAACTTCAACCCCTTCTGCCTTTAGCCTGTCTCTCCAGGGTAAAGAGTCAATGTTCTTACAACTCTCTCTCCCCAGTTTTGGCATTCTTCAAAACATACAATGCAAGCCTCAGGAAGTCATCCCAGGGAATCCTACTAGGATTTACACAAATGTGGGATAGTGCATTAGTGGCCCCCTCCATATACACCAGGAGCAGCCCCTCCAGTGCTATCTCCCACGTCATCAATGGGTTGTTCAGAGCCCTCAGCTCATATTCAAGGATTTCTAAAAGCTTCACATAATCTCACAGTCTTACTGTCTCCAGCTCCTGTTGGTGTATTATTATTCTACCTATAAAGTTATCAAGCCCCGACCTCAGAGGCTCTTTCAGATTTCATGCTTTCTTAAATTTTCCAATGAATTTCTGAAATGCCTTCTGAATTTCAGAAAGCAGTTACCTACCAGCTATAATGCAAGCATGCAGCCTCAATCTGTAATTGCTAATGAGACCGGCTCTGCAGAAAGTCAGGGAGGGAGAGTAAGATGTTTACGATGCTGTCTCCACTCCATCACATACAACCCCAGGCCTGCCTGCAGCACCCTAATCTGCATCATCTGAGACTTTTGCACACTAGCTACTCCCTCCTGACTGCCACTTAGATTGGCACAGGTTTGAATCAGGTGGGCTAGTGTTGATACATGCTGGACCACACTGCAGCTATGGCACGCCATGGGCCCTTCTTGCCTCAACAGTCACATTTGGGTTGCCTTATTTACCACTGTGGGTGAAAAGGTTTTACAGTTTGGAGGGGAAAGGAATCGGCTTTGAAGGGTAGTTTCTTAGCTAAATCTGAAACTACCTTAGCACACTGTTGTGAGCAGTAAGGAAGGGCTCAGAGCTCCATCTTCAGCTTCACTTTTCCAGAAACCTCCACCTCTAGGGCTCAGGCTGGTGCCAAGAGCCCTGTACAGTAGTTACTGCCAATAATCTTTCTACCTCTAAACAAGAAGACAAAAGTGCATGGAAAAGAAACATGGCCTTCGTCTTCTTGATGCCCAAGCTCCCTGGGATGACCAAAGGATAACTCAGCTGGTTATCCCTATTTCACCGCCAGACACTGGAGACAGGGGTTGAGATTTCTTCCTGCTGACTTAGCAAACTCTTCTCATCTCCTCTTGAATCAAGAGTTCCTTAGGTACTAAATGGAAAGCCTCAAGGCCAAATTGTTTTCAACACAGGACTTACTGGCACATCCTTCAAGCCACTTCATTTGCTGTTCCATTCCTCTTTTTCCTCCTTTTTGGACCTGTAGGAACTACCAAAAGCATGATAAAAAAGAAGAGTCAGCTTTTACCTCCTGGCAACTACTGCTTTCCACATCTGTATTGGCCAATGGACTGAAAGATGCCAGCTCAGTTCTTTCTGCCCTGTGGTGGGCTTGGAATTAGGAGTCCCCAGGTTTCAGCAGGCTACTCGGTATCTCATGTGGTTCCCAAGCAGAGCTGCATGAAGAAAAGTCTCCCATGGCGGCTCAGTGAAGGCAACAGCAATGTTCAAAACAAGCCCTCTGGCACTCAACAACCAGTCATTTGGCCTGGAGGATCCTGGTCTTCAGCAAAGGACTCTCGATACTAACTCCTGCAGCCCCAGACCACACGGACGTCTCCTCCCGACTCGGCAAGTGGGCAGCACAGACTTCCAAAACGAACTCCTGTATGAAATGCAGTGAGCATTCCAACACTGACACTTGGGTCCGGTCACAGCTGATGCTGGGGAAGAGGTGCCTCTGATCCATGCACGGCCAGACCTGCTAGGGGTCTGGGGACTCTGGGAACCTGTCCTGTAGACCTGAAGGACAATGTTCCCCCTGCTGGCACCGTATTACCAAGCCCAATGGTGTCATGAGACCAAGCGGTCTAACTCTGAAGACAGCTGGTGGGGTGGCAAAAATGACTCTTAGAGAGGTCTTCAGACAAGCAAACACCTCAGCAGGAGAGAACGTCTCCCAGGGCACACCATGGAGCAGCATCACGACCTGGTATGGGACACATCCCATGGCATCTTCAGGGAGCTGGAGGCAGGCGCTGTGGCAGGAGAGGTAGGCAGCAAACGTCAGAACTTTGCAAGGTTAACACATCCAGACCCTCTGCCCCAATCTTCCCACTCCTGAGAATTTCTTCCAACAGGCATTTCTCAAGACAGGGAAAAGGCTGGATGCACACGGACATTTGTTGGAGCAGCCAGCTGGTTAACAGAACATGTGCTCTGGAGTGAGAGCCTCTGCCACAACTTTTTAGGGCAAGTGACAAGCTCTGAGTCTCCTCCCCATCTGTAAGATAGAGATGATAGCACTACTCCCCAGGGTTGGTGGGAGATTGAGACAACCCACATAAAGCATTTAAAGTATAATATGTAGTCAACTACAAAGGTTAGGGAGAAAATGGAGGGAAAAGGAAATAGGTGAACTGTTAAGGATGACAGAATCAAAGGGAAGTCTTAAGCGACTTCTCTGACAATAACATTTTTTGTAAGTTGTGGCTACATTTTTTTGGTTTTGAGGAGAATGCCAAGAGATGTTGAGCCCTGCACCTCAGAAACAAGGAAGCAAGATAGAGCTTCGTCACTAAGATTTCACCCTTGGTAAATTCCAAAGAAGCTTTTGAGAATGTAAGAAAGGAGAGCAGATGGAGGGCTCAAGAGAAAAGGAATGAGGAAGGGTTTAACAATCAGAACCTCAGTGGAGCTGTCAATGGAGCCGTATTCCATTTGCTCACCCTGCCCAAAGGCAGGGCTATGCACAGATCATGCCTCTGTCCTGATGACAGTGGGCCTGCTCTCCCAGGGGCTGCTGCAAAGGCTAGAAAAGCGCCACAGCTGGGTGGTCAGCTAGAGCAGTGGTGATGGTGTGGCCAACATGCCAGAAAAGAGAGAGCTCTGTGAGCCCAGGAAGGAGTCCATACTCAGGACTCTGATGCAGGGCACAACAGTCTCTGCCCCTCCCTTTCCTCACAGTCTCTCAGCTCTAAAGTACGTAACAGTCCAGTTCTATAAAGTAAACACACAGTAATTTTTGTCCATGCCAGAAACAAAACAGATAATTAAGTGCAGCACAGACCTTAGAGAAGTCTAGTTGATGTTTAACAATCCTTTCTCTTTTAAAATACATATTGTACTGTGACCCAAAACTTAAAAAGAAAAAAATTATTTTTTCAAACTTAGATACCATTACCACATGTAAAAAGGCTAACAAGTCCTTAATATAATAATTATCTAATTAGTGCTCAAATTTCCAGTTGTGTCATAAATGGCATCAATGGTGGTTTGTTTCTCAATCTCTAAAAATTCATCTTCCTAAAGCCTGAGGAGGTTCTGAGACAGTCTCTACTAATCCCACCACCACCACAATCACGGACTCAGGTCAATCTCCTCATTAGTCTAGATAAGAAGACCAAATCCCAGAGAGGTCAGGTGACCTGCCTAGGATCACAAGGCTGGTGGAAGACAGAGGGTCTGAGCCAAAGGATACTGTCTACTAGTATGAACAATGACTGAGGTAACTGCTAGAACCTTTCAAGTCAGCAAGTCCTCATCTAATAGTATCTCTCTTATCTGCAAGAAAAGAATTACCACCAGAACCCTCCTGGTAATTATATTCCTGTTTTATTGAAATGACACAGAGGGCCACAAATGACACTGAAAGGACTCAGAGCCATAAAGAGAGTTGAAAATTTTACCTAATAAAAATTTTAAATGTCTGATGAAAAAAACCCAGAAATAAATATTAAAAGATAAGCATTTAGGGGCCTCCCTGATGGCCTTAGGGGGGTTAAGTCTCAGCACTATCAATGCTAGGGCCTGAGTTCGATCCCTGGCCAGGAAGCTGACCCACATATGGCGCAGCAGACCTCTCCTGTCCCACCTGCTGCTCCCCTTAGCAGTGTATTTCAGTAGATCTGCCTGTTCTGCTCCCCACTCTTTCTCTGGTGAAGCCTCTTACTCCCCGCACCTCTGGCGTACAGCCCAGTTTTCTACACAAAAATAAATAAAATCTTTAAAAAGAAAAAACATATACACTTAACACTTCAAATGGAAAGGAAAAAAATTTAAGTGGAGTAAAGTATATGCAACTTGTATAACAGATAAAGGATTAACATATTTTAATATATGAAGCTGCTACCAATCAAATACAGAATATAATGAGCAATTCTTAAAAGACATATAACCTCACAAATAATCAGAAAAATGCACATTAAAACAATTTTACTTTTTACTCACCAAATCAATAAAATTAAAGATACTAATTTCCATAATTGATAGAGGTGGGAAAAAAAGTTATCATCATTATGGCTTGAATTGTTAATTGGCAAAATCTTTTGAAGGGCAGTTAGTCACCAGTTAGATGGATATAATTAGATGAATTCCCTCAACTAACTGGTAGAAATGCTTTCTTATCTGTAGAAATGCTCCCAGAGGTATAAGAATTATGAACAAGGGGTCTTCACCATAGTATTATTTACATATCGAAAACCAAACACAGCCCGACTTTATTTACTGAGGTGATGAAATGTACTTTTGTATATCCATTCACCCACCTAGTGGAATACCAGGCAGCCAGGGACAAGAGACAGGTTCTATGTGCTCTACAGGAAAATGCATTCTGACAGTTTGTAAACAGGGCTAGAGACAAAATGGTCCATATCCTGTAATCCCATTTTTATTGAGAAAATAAAAAGTACTTTGTATAGAGAGAATAATATAGAAGAATGCATACGAAAAACTACAAATAGTGAGTATCATCTCTGGGAGTAGTACCATTGGAAATTTTCAGTTTCTAAATTATATTATTTCTATTATGTTTGAATTATTTAAAATAATAGTTTTGTACCTGAAAAAAATAAAGAAATAAAACCACTGCCACCTCTCCGCAGAAAGGCAGGGAGCAGGCAGTAGCCATGATACCAATGAATGCAAGGCAACAATCTTTGTGCAGTACTTTCCCTAAAAAGAAGAGGCAGAAGGGCTTCTGGAAAGTTGGAAACCACCACCTGCTAATAATCCCCAGCTCCTTCAACCCAGTTCCCAGGCAGAGTTGGTGTGGTGGGAATAACAGGAACAGGGCCAGGGCCAGGCCTTCCAGAGACTTAACATAGGAAGGCTTTGGTCAAGAGTGGATACAGAAGGAAAGCGCACTCCATACTGGACTCAAACTAGTTTTTTCTTTAATCTCAGATCTTTGCGTGGTTCACATCACCTTTTAGCATCAGAAACATATTTCTTTAAAAGAAATGGAAATCAGATCAGTTAAAAGGAATTGATGGTGACTTCCTGGGTAAGAGCCATAAAAAGCTAGCTGCACCTTAAAGAGATATCAATAAATGCCAACATCTGGAAAGACACAATGCTGGAAAGCTGTCAGTCAAAGGAAGAGTATTAGCCAACTAATCTCTACCCACAGCTTCTGAATGATGAAACAGAGAGTGGGAGGAGGAAAGGAACAATGCAGGAAAGTGAACAAAAACATGAAATACCAAGCACCTACATACTAGAACATATTTACATATTTAATCCTTACAACAATCCACGGAGCTACAGAAAAGGAGACTCAAAAAGGTCCCAGGGGCCTCCCTGGTGGCACAACAGGTTAAGCTCAGTGCAATGGAGCTGTCAGGAACTGTTTGCAGTTGTGGCGTGAGTTTGATGCCTGGCTGGGGAGATTCCTACATGGCGCAGCAGACCTCTCCTGCCTCACCCGCTGTTCCCCTCAGCAGTGTACTTGGGTTGATCTGCTTGTTCTGCCCCCTACTCTGTCTCTGGTGAACTCTCTCACCGCCCCACATCTCTGGCCTGCACCCCAGCTTGTATGCATAAATAAATAAATCTTAAAAAAAAAAGGTCCCAGACTTGGGCCTCCCTGGTGGTACAGGGGTTAAAGTCTCAGTGCTACCAAGTTATCGCCAACCACCACGGCCTGAGTTTTTTTTTTTTTTTTTTTAAGATATTTTTATTTATTTATGCATACAAGAACTGGGGTCTAGGCCAGAGGTGTGGGGGGTGAGAGGATTCACCAGAGACAGAGTGGGGCGCAGCACAGGCAGATCTACTGAAATACACTGCTGATGGGAGCAGAAAGCAAGACAAGAGAGGTCTGTTGCACCATGTGGGTCAGGTCCCTGGCTGGGGATCAAACTCAGGCCTCTGTGCCACCAAGGAGGCCCCCTACATCCCAGTTCTTGTATGCATAAATAAATAAAAATAAATCTTTTTAAAAAAAGAGGCCCCAGACTTGCTCAAAGCTATAAAGTTACAAACCCCCAAGTATGAATCTCAATCTGGTCTGCCTCTAAGTCTAGAACATTGGCAGGTCTTCCAATCCACTCATCAGTTACCCCCAAACCTCCTAATACCAACGCCAGTGCCCTCAGTCTTCCCAGGTAGACTCACCTGTGAGCTGGAGGGCAGCACCTGGGAGGTGGATTCCTCTGATGGGGCTGCTCCTGAGCCCATGGGGCTTAGAGTGGTAATTCTACTTGGTTGGCCACGCAGAGTCAGTGTAATGGTGGTGGGCACCTTCAAGCCTGAGAGAGAAGGGTTTGTCACAGTCTCCATTTTCCTTTCTGGGAGTTTCTTCCCCACAAAACACATCCCTCTTGTCCTCTTCCCCAGCTGGGTCACCTATCCCCTATCAGTCAAACTGAAAGGCAACAGAAACCAGCTGTCTTTCAAACTCTCTGGGGGATGAGCCCACACAACTGAATCTCTGTGGGTCAATGCCAGGACCCTGTGGGGTTGGGTTCAACGTCACAACTGCCCATGTGAGCTGGGAAGTTCTTGGGTAAGATCCTACATCTAAAAGTCCCCACAATTTTCCTGAGAGACTCACCTGATGCCTGGTTAGAGATCTGAGCCAGGCCAGGGAGGCTGCTTGCCAACTTAGCGAGGCCCCCATTGGTCAGCAGTTGGTGGATGGCTGTGGGCTTCCCACCAGGAGTGGCACCCAAGGAGGAGAGAGTGGTGGCCACAGGAATGGTACGGACAATGGTGCTGGTGCCTGTGGTGATGGCACCCAAGCTCTGCATGGGAGTGGGCAACTTCACACTGGTGGCCTGTGGGACACACAAGCCCAGGTGATCAGAACCTGCTGCCCAATAGCAACATTCAAGCATGGAGGGCCCATAACTTATTATTCAAGGCTGCCATGTGCTGACTGCCTACTACACGCAAGGTTGTCGTGTAAGCATTTTCCATATATCACATTTAAACCTCAAAACAACTGTGAGGGAGTTACTATTATTATCCTCATTTCGGAGACTTGGAAACAAAGATACAGAGAGGTCAAGAAACTTGCCCAAGGTCACATAGTAAGTGATGAGGCCTTATAGTGCCCGCTGGCTGTGAAATCAGAAGGCTGTGATTATCCTTGACCCAGACTCCAGACCCAATTTCCCTGTCAAAATCAACTAAGCTCAGGAGGTCCCCTCCCTACACCTGCCCAGGCCAGTGGAAGGCAGATATGCACCTGTGGGGCTGGCCCTGGGGAGGGGTTTGCTGGGAGGCCAGAGGTCTTGCTGCTGATATCCTGCAAACTGAAGCTGAGACCTTGGAGGAGGCTGCTGGCTGATGTGGCACCTAAGAGAGGACACAACAGGTATCAGCATAGGCTCAATCAATTATCCGAAGGGCAGCCATGTTCATCCACTCACAACAACCAACGAAACACAATGCTCTTTCCCCTTGAACATTCCCAGCTCTCTCAGAAGACACCAGAAAGGAAGAGTACCACAGGCATGCATAAAGGTCTGGATTCACGCTACACCTCTTAACCTGTTCTAAATCAGCTGTCCTACACTTTGAAAGTTTTAGGAAAACCAAAGGGAATTTGAATCCACTTTCAAACATCTAAATTCCTTCCTTTTTTTCCAGGGCAGAGGAAGACCTTTTAAGCAAAAGAATTTAAGAATTTAAAAAACCTGACTTGCATTTCACCTTACACACAATCCAGTGGCATCAAAGCAAGAGTAAGATTCTCTTGAAGGAGAAGGGTATCTGTAGTGCCCTGGCCCTGCTGGGCTCCGGCAACGAGCCTTTCCTTGTATGATCAGGGTGGAGAAAGCGGAGAAACAAGCACAGGCAGAAAAGATGTCTGATGTTGCTAATGCCCAGTACACCACCATTTCAGTTCTAGTCAATCAGATAGGTTTAGAAACACAAAACAAACACAAGGCACCAGTCATTTTTCCCCCTCACAGGCCAGGATACACTACCTGCAGACTGTAGTATTTACTGAAATAAGTGCTGAGGCCAATAACTGCCCCACCTCAAAGCTAAGTCCAGCTTCATGTCAAACCTAAGACAAGTCTGAGACCCAACAAGTATCCTCCAGATTTAGTTCCAGGGATGCTTTCCCAAGACTATCGTCCAGTAGCAGACCCAAAAGGTGGGAAATGCTGGACTACCAGATACCTGGGAGGGAACTGCCAGGAGAGGTGGCCACCAGGCGGCTCTGGAGTGTGTGCAAGGCACTCGACACAGTGCTGCTGGAGACCACTGAGGAGGTGGGGCTGGCTGAGATTCCTCCTTCAGAAGCACTTGACCTGGAAACAAAGACAGCTCCATTATCCAAGAATCAGAAGGCAGCAGATTCTGGAAATACAGGGAGGAGCCAGAGTGGGACCCAGCGAGGAAATGGACACAAGGTTAGAACCTTCGTTTCTTCATCTCACCTTCTGAATTCAGCTTCTAGTTCTTCTAAAAGTCTATAAAGTAAGGACTTTAGGTCTTTAAGCAATAGCCAGGGGATGTAGTGCACACTTTAAGAATGAGCTCTAAGCTGACCCAAAAGAAAAACAAAAATCCTACTTGGAAAGAAGTCCATTCCTCAAAGAGAGAGAATCCAGAATCTACCATCTTCCCAGAACATTAAATAGACGCAAGAGACAAAGAAGGAAACAGACACACGAGAAAGACTCACTTGGTTGTGGTGAGAAGCCCTGTCAGCTCCTTGGCCCCTGCAGAAGCCTGCCCCAGTGTCATGGCGATGGGCTTCCCTCCTGTGGCTGCAGGACAGAAAACCCAACAACACACCTGATTAGTTGTTTGGCTTCTACCTTCCAGGGCTCCACAAGACATTAAAGACAAAGACAGGATGACCAAAAAAACCCAACAAACATGTATTAGAGTAGGGGGAATTGGAGTTATTTTTTCCTATTTTCTAAACTTTCTAAAAATTTTATTATCTTTAGTTGTAATTAAATAGAACAAAATAGAGTAAGTCCTCATTTAACAAAGACGGGAAATTATCCATGTTAAAGCGAAAGGATGCTGAACTTTATATAATGCTTTGAATGACCTCAAGTCTGTTCCTCATTCAGATGAGGTCAATGCCTTCTTCCCCCCCCATATGCAGCCTATGCCCTCTCACACTGGAGCAGAGGCTGAGGCATCAGCACACAGTAAAGAGGGCACCGCTACAGGCCCTGGGAGAGTTCTGTTTTTATTTAAACAGACCAAGAAAAACTCACCTTCTGAAGCGCCTCCTTGGGAAGTACAAGGCCCGCCAACTGGATCCCCTTGGGAGATAAGGGACACCTTGATCTTTGGTCGCTTGGAGGTTTTACTGCCAGGGAGAGGACTAGAGGGATGATGTCGCTTCAGCTGGACCCTAAGATCCTCTTTCTCTGCTTCTTCCACTTGTTCTGATGAAATGGGAACTAAGAGATGGAGATGAGGTGAGGTCTTCCGCATTCCAAAAGAACCCAACAGATACTGACAGCACCAGCAAAGGCACAGCCATTGTGCAACCATCGCGCTTACCAGGTCACACTTCAAAGGAAAACTGCCAACGTTCAGTGCCCCCCTCACTCAAGGCCCCCTGTGGTGGACTCCACCTTGACTCTCAGAGGGTGGCTCCATCCCTCACCCTGTCCTGGAGTTGGAAGAAAGGGCGCTCTCGGTTGGTGGGAACAAAAAGAAGATCCCCTGACCCTGCCTAGCAAAGGCTAACCAAATAACAGAGGACTCACCACAGTGGGTCTTGAAAATGTGATCATCTTCCTGTTGCAAGCCCTCCCCCACATCTTACACCTGCAGGACAGCAAACATTCTAACCCACAGTGGAGCAGACTATTCAGACCTTTCTGAAAAGGAAATTTTCACATAGCTCTCAAGAGTCCTAAAGGCCCAAGGTTGAAGGTTTGCTTGTCAAATCGAGGCAAGGAGAGGAATGATCACCAGGACTTAAGGCTGACTTTAGGTGATGGAACATCACAGTCTATGTAGCTCCTGCTCAAAGATAAAAGGGCAACATGGCCCATGTCACAACCTAGTCCCCAGGGTATTTCTACTAGTATAGAGAAAAGCCATCTGTTTACCCATAGGCTTCTCTTTCTACCAAAGACCTGTCGTGGACATGGTCAAGGCTCTTGGATTCTTAAATATTTACGCTTCCTTATAGATTCCCCTTCTCATTAAACCCAGGAGCTCACCCCAGTCCCGCTTCGTAGCATAAGCTATCAAGCAAGGGGAAGGCAGCAGTTGTGTAAGGATGGGTAGGAGTGGGGAGGTTCTCCAATTTGGCCATGGGGAGCTACTCTAGACCACAGTCAGGGTATGACCAGCTGGAAGGATTGTTTAGGCAATAAACGTACTGACTAAAATGTCAATAGGAAGGAAGATAAAAGGAAAAGGAGTTACAGGTTTTATATTGATAAATGGTTGGTGTATTTGTAGTAGCCGTGATGGAAACAGGAAATCAGAGCATGGAGAAACTACACACAGGAATTTAGGCTCACAGGCAAGGGGACACAGGTACACACAGGAGAAGCAGAGCCAAGAACCGCAGTGAGGCCTCCCCGGTGGCGCAGCGGTTGAGCACTGTGCTGTGGAGCTGTCGGCAGCAGCGACGCGAGTTCGACGCTCAGCTGGGGAGAATCCCACATGGTGCGGCAGACCTCTCCTGCCTCGCCCACTGCTCCCCTCAGCAGAGTACTTCTGATCTGCCTGTTTTGCTCCCCACTCTGTCTCTGGTGAACCCTCTCGCTGCCCCACACCTCTGGCCTGTACCCCAGCTTGTATGTATAAATAAAAAATAAAATCTTAAAAAAAAAAAAAAAAAGAACCGCAGTGACAAAACCACAACACAAGACAAAGAGAGGAAAACACCATGAGAGGAAAATAAAAGAATGAGAAATGGAGACAACACAAAGACTGTAAATTAAACAAAAGGAGCCAGCAAAAATAAAATTATAAGACAGAAAAAGGCAGAGAGAAAAGAACAAGAGAAACCCAAACAGAGGTCAATGAAACGAAGAGATGCAGAAGAAAATACAAAGGAGAACGGGCGAGAAGTAGACAGCACAGGTAAAAGGCTACAGAGAGAGAGCAATACTCACCAAAGAGACAGGAGGAGGTGCCAGGAGGAAGAGCTTTCCTCACCAGCATGTTTTGTTTCAGAAAAGCAGCAAACTGTGCTGGAATGAATCCGAAAGAATTACAGAATCATAGCCAGCCAGAGAAAGAAGAAAAAGAGAGGTTGTCAGAAAGAGATACGAAAAGGTTCTAGAAAATGCTAAATGGGTTTTTTTCTGGAGTTACTACATGATTTTGAAACCTGATTCTCCTACTTTGCAGTTCCATGGAATCATCTATAAACTGAAGATAATAAATGTATCTACTTCATGGGGCCATTGCCAAGATGAGTGAGCTACAGCAAATCAAGTGCCAACAAGAAGGTGTGGCACATAGTAAGGGTTCCACAAATATTAGCTGTGACCATCATCCCTCCTCGCCTAGTAGCTCGGCCAACATAAGGTGCCACACTGCTGCCCTCTTCTAACATTCTGGGTCCCATTTTGAACCCAGCTCACTAATCAGTGGTCCAGAACTCCTTGGACTCTCAACTAATTGTCCCCTCCAGAAGCACAACAGACTGTTGGCTCTCTATCAAACTCCAAGAAGACACTCTGGTTACTAATCAAACACCAATGACCAAGAGGCCTACCTAAGGGCTACCCAACTAGATCAAAGTGGGGGGCAGAGTAGAGCCACTGTTTCTTCTTCACCCTACCCACCAAACTCTCCTTTAATGGAGCACTTATTGCTGTCTAAACTCTAATTTCAACCATACAAATATGTCTCAGACTAATCTAAAACCTATTTGCAAACAGTCCTGATAAACTTCACTGAAAGTCCAAATGTGGGAATCCTACCTCTTTAAGATCAAAACAGAGGCCTCCCTGGTGGCGCAAAGGGTTGAGGCACAGTATTGTGAAGCTGACCAGAGCCACTGGAATACGAATCCAGTCCCCAGCCAGGGAGCTTCCCACATGGCGCCAACAGACCTCTCCTGCTTGGTCCGCTGATCCCTTCAGCAGTGTATTTCGGTCGATCTGCCTGTTCTGCTCCCCACTCTGTTTCTGGTGAACCCTCTCACTGCCCCGCACCTCTGGCCTACACCCCAGTTTGTATGCATAAATAAATAAATCTTTAAAAAAAAAAGATCAAAACAAAGGGCATGACACCAGTTGAGCTGGCCTAGAACCTGATGAATAAAACCAATCACCCTATTCACAAGATCTGGAGAACTCCCTGACTGCAGAAGAGGCTGGGCAGGGCATGGAACGAAAATCTAGTTTCCCCACTTGGGAATTAGAGAAAACTTTCAGGCTAATATGCAGGTAATCAGCTCATAAGGTCTAACTTCATCAGAACACCAAGACAAAGCTATAACTACTGGAACTACAGTCCCATTACAGTCCATTTGTGATGTTTCACCTTTGAAAATAGACCTATGTATCCATTTCAAGCTAATTTTGCCTGAATAAAATGTGGGAAAGTGTGCCTTTCATATGCCCCTGGAAAAAGCAGTAATGTCAGTACTTTCCAATTGTCACACGCCATCAATTGTTGACTAAAAGGCCTCTCTCTGGGCCAGGCACCTCTACCTTGGGCTTGTTTGTGAGTCAACACAGCTTCTGTCCGCTGCACATGTCTTTTCAGCAACTGTGAGCTCCCAATCTGACTTGTCTTCTGAGCAGAGGCCACCGTGGTCACTTTGGTCTTGGGACTGGAGGTGGGGCTGCTGGACACACTGGAGAGATCCTGAGTAGCATGAGATGGAAAAGAGCTAAGTCAATGTTGTTTGGATTTGATCATTAGCATGTCCCCTTGGAATTCTCTGGCCAGAAATTCTCCTTACAGGAGCTCACACTAACAGCAGGCCTACAGCACTAACAAGGAAGCAGGCAACCCCAGAAAGCAAAGGAATTAACTCTACAGTTTGATTCCCCTGATGGTTCCCACCCTCCTGCCTTACCTCTGAGCCTGAAGGTGAGGCAGGCAGCTTGGCAGCTGGGGAGGCAGGTCGACTGCCCCGCTCAGACACCTCGAAGGCCAGGTCTCTGCGGGCCACATCCCGGGGCTTCTTCTTTTTCTCAGCATCCTGATCCCGAGGGTCGGAACCCATATGGCCCTCAGCACGAGTGAGCACTCCAGTCAGAAAGTCCACAATCTCATCCTAGTTTAAAGAGGTCTTTAAGTCCCCATCTGAAGAACAGAAACCTCCTCAATAGTTCCAACTAAAATGGATTCACCTTGGCTTTGGCATCAGATGTGCTGGCCCCTTTGGCACAAACCTTAGCCTTAGTCAAAGATCAGCAGGAACCTGCACCCTGACACCTTTGTGAGGTGGCGCTCTGGGGCATTCAGGTGCCAACACTACTCTAATAAAGACTTTCTCCCCTGATGCTTTGCTTTGCTCATGTCTTTGCTCATTTACTCTTTTTCCTTTTCCTCCCTCTTTTCCCCCTCATTTTGTTCGTTACCCTAGAGACCCCAGTGGGGTCTCACCCTTGAGTCAATGAGACAAACCTCCAAGTAAAACAGAAAGGCAAACCTAACTGAGAAAAACACAGAAAGCACCATACCTGAATACATCTGTCCACCATGCTCTGAGTCAACCCTTCTGATTTCTTCTTTGCTTTGCTTATTCTAAGAAACAAAAAGTTTAATTTCTAAATATTCCATGGCCTTGTATGGAAAAATAACAATGGGTTTTCTGTGTTTATTTTCTAGGTACAGAAAAGATAATGTGAGCCCATGAGTAGTTTTATCCAACTGCTTTGAACCTAGCTTCCACATCTGCAAAATGAAAATCAAGAAAATCTCTCTCATGGAGTTGTGAGGATTACACAAAATAAAGAACCAAACAACATATGGAGAGTACCCTGGACTGTACACTCGAGAAGTCCTAAACCTATGGCTAGACAGACAAACTCTACCTGATGGCTAAGATTTCATCTAGAAGTACCCCAAGACATACACAAACCATGAGGTTACTGGTCGCTATTGAAACGAGGTCAGCAGAAAGTGAGGAATGATGGTCACAGGTTAGTTATAAAGGGATAAGAGAAAATGACCATAGCTGTTTCCCCTCTTTGAAAACTAGCTTTTAAAAACCTATTATTTCTGATGGGGGTGTGGGGAGAGGATATGTTTAACAGAAGGAGTAACAAGGTCCCAAATGACAGAGTGAACAATATCCTGAGCCTTCAGATTCTGATATCCCAATTTACTAGAAGTTAACTTCTGAGCTTGCACAACACCCTCACTTTATAGATGAGAACAGTGAGTGCCAAATGCTAAGCAATTTACCCATGCTTCTTAGTAAAGGAACCAAGAATAGAGGTCTCCTAATTCTGTCCAATGCTCTTGATACCATGCAAACGTCTCATAAGAGGCCTCACAATATAACTCTCAGCAAAGGTATCCTTATCTCTTCTCACTTCCTTACAGCAACTCAATATAACCTGTTCTCTATATAAGAAAACTTGAGGGGCCTCCCTGGTGGCGCAGCGGTTAAGCGCTGCGCTGTGGAGCTGTCGGCAACGGCGATGCGAGTTCGACGCCTGGCCAGGGAGAATCCCGCATGGCGTGGCAGACCTCTTCTGCCTTGCCCGCTGCTCCCCTTAGCAGTGTATTTCTGATCTGCCTGTTCTGCTACCCGCTCTGTCTCTGGTGAACCTTCTCGCCGCCCCACACCTCTGGCCTGTACCCCAGCTTGTATGTATAAATAAAAAATAAATCTTTAAAAAAAAAAAAAAAAAAGAAAACTTGAACTACCAAACACTGCCTTGAGTACCAAAGGAATAGATATTAAGGCCACAAAAAGCTAGAAAGACATCTCCCATGAGTCTCTGGATAGGAAACTGACAGGTGGGAGCAATACTTGCTTTAAACTTTCTAGTTAAAACATCAAATGACATTAATCTCTTAAGATTAAGCATTAAAAAAAAAGAGGCCCAATGTCATAAACTCTTTTTTAGTACATTTCCTGAAGACATAACCAAAGGCTGTGCATGTAGTCAACAGACAGGTGGCCGTCCCAATGGCCAACAGTGCCTTCCTAAACTTCCTCCTAAACTCTGCTGTTTATACTCCAAATATATAAAAAAATAATGCTTAATACAAAGAAAAATCTGTATGTATTCATCCTTATCCTTAGTGAAACAAAATGTAAAGTAACACCTACCCCAGTGAAAGCACCATATCAAAGACTGTATTTTTAGTCTCAAAGATTCTTCTCCTTACAAGATAATTACTAAACACAAAGGGAAAAACATTAACGTTACCATGGAGAGGAGAAACCTGGCAGATGCTACATAAGCATGTGATCCAGGTTACCATCACCTGTGGTAAGATACCTTAAATCACCCAACCCCTCGGAGAGACACTGAGCGCACGTCACGTCTGTGGCACTCCTGCCCCAAATGCACACTCAACCTAATCACATGAGAAAGTCAAAAGCTGAAACCGAGGTACAATCTATAAAGTAACTGTCCAGAACCCTTCAAAAATATCAAGGTCATTAAAGACAAAGAAAAACTCAGGAAAAGGATCTAAAGAGACTAAAAGGATTAAAAGAGACTAAAGAGAGATAGCAATCAACAGCAACATGTGATCCCAGACTGAATTCTGGACCAGAAAAAGAACATTAGTGAGACAACTGACAAAACTGAGTCTGTGAATTACAGTATCCTATCATGTTAATTTCCTGATCAATCGTAATACTTTGACTATGTAAGATGTTAACATTTGAGAAATCCAAGTAAAGGGTAAACAGGAACTTTTTGTACCATTTTGCGACTTTATAAATCTGAAGTTAGTTAAAAAAATGTAAAAATAAAGGTTTTTAATGCCCCCTTTTCATTGAACCAGGATAACCTATAATTGTATTGGTATCTATGGGCATCTCTTTAACACTATCACAGTTCTGGGGGACCCTACCCACCTGAGATTATCGTCAGCTCCCCCAACTACTACCAAGCTGTTCTCAGCCCGAATCTTTTCCCGGAAGTCCTCCATGGCTTCAGGGTGACACTGCAGGGAATTCTGACCAATGACAAAGAGGACTGGGGTCTTCATATCCAAGAGGGGATCATCCACATCCTAAAACAGGTACAGGTTTTACAATGGCCAGTTAATATTTACTGAGCACTGACTTGGCAAATCCATTCAGGAGAGTCAGCCAGACAACTGCAGCCAGACATACACCCCCTTACTCTCACTGTCAATCACCCACCAACCAGTTGCACCCCATTCTTACCCCTCTGGGGCCATCCACAGTAAGGAGAGGAAACCCAAGGCAGACAACCGCAGTGACATACTCCATCACGGACACCTGGAAATAACAGAACAGGGTGTCTCAAGGTCAACTAACTTCTCTGCAGCAACATCCCAGTGCAGAATCCAGCGGTAGTCTAGAACAACCAGTCTGTCCCATTTCTTCCTCCCTGCCCGAGCCCTCATTTTATAGATGAGGACAGAGAGGACAGACATGGCAGCAGCAGTAGGAGCACAGAACAGAAGATGTGCTACAAACAGCCAACTACAGAACTGGGTCCTGAAAGACCCTGGCAGACACCTGAACCATAGGGTGGCAGGTTTAATACATCCATCCTGTCAATTCCCTAGACCAGAGTCCTTCTCTCACTTTCCCTCCACAAGCAGCAAATGCAATCAGGAGAACACAAGTTTGCTCTTCTCCTTTACACGAGGTAAACTTCTCCCTTTTGAGTTTAATGGATAGCTCACAAACACCCCAAATTTCTTAGAACAGATGATTATGAGTTCTACCACCCCTGGAATCAGAAAGTATGAAGAGATGGCCTTCTTCCTCTTGTGGCTCTAGATGTCATATTTGACTATATCACATGAAGCAGCGGAGACTTCACTTATTTGAACTGTTTGAGAATTAGAGCTTTGGACAGGTCAGGGATACTTAAGCAAGTGAATATACCTATGAACAACATACACATATATACATATGTATAAAATAATAATATGGGGCCTCCTTGGTGGTGTAACAGGTTAAGTCTCAGCACTATGAAGCTATCCAGAGCCACTGGAGCACAAGTTTGATACTTAGCCAGGGAGCATCCCACATGGCACAGCAGACCTCTCTTGCCTCGCCCGCTGCTCTCCTCAGCAGTGTATTTCAGTGGATCTATCTGTTCTGCTCCCCACTCTGTCTCTGGTGAATCTTCTTACCCCCCCACACCGCTGGCCTACACCCTAGTTGTATGCATAAATAAATGTTTAAAAAAAGGTAAAATAGTAATATGGAAAAGGATTCCTGACGTATTAGAAAGGGACAGAACATGGATACAATATCAAATCTCAAAGCTACTAAATTTCTGCCAGTTAAATTATTGACTTTTTTGTTTTTCAGATGGGAATGCAGTGTGGTATTTGTGTTAAGGATAAGGGAAGGGAGTCTTTTTTTTAGAGATTTATGCCAAAAAAATATGTAAATGATATTATATTTGGACTTTTCTTCTTCTATAGTTTAAAATGCAAAATGTTGGTAAAGCAAATCCAGTATAGTACCTGGAACATAAAAAATGACTCCATGGTAGCTAGCAGTAGTGGCAGTAATATTCTATCCTAGGACAACCTCCAAGTAAGATGGGAATTACTTACGTGACAGGCCACCAAAGCTCCTGTATTCCAGCCAATCAAAATAATGGGTTTGTGAGGGAAATGGCTATGAATCTTTGAGAAAAAGAGAAAAAAAAAAGACATTAAGACAGGAGGCCACAGATGGGTACAGAACAGGTCCAGAATGCTGGATGCGCCACAATGAACTGAACTAGAGGCATTCTCACCTCTAGCACTTTGCTTCTCACTGCTCCAATCATATGCTCAAGACACTGCAGAACTCCCACACCACTGCCATTGTTCAGCAGATGTGTGGCTACAGGAATGACCTGAAGGAAAGAAAACGTCAGCCAGCAGAGCTAAGTTTCAAATCTTCCTTCGATTTTGTTTAACACATTGTCTGCGGGTAGTTTTTATCACATGCCAACACGTGGCGTGGGCCATTTTTGGTAATTTTTTAAGTATTAAAAAAAAAGTATAAAAATAAACATATTTATATGTTACCCGCATTCTACCGCTAGTATATAAAAAACGTATTAATATGTGTCCCACGCTCTACTACCAGTGAACATAAAACATATAAATACGTTTCCCGCATACAATGTGTTAATCTACCCTAAATCCCTTCAACCTTGGACAAATGGCATTCAATTCAAAAGAAAAGATTAGGGCATGCTCCACTTTAAGTTGATTTACTTTGACCTCCTCCTACATTTTGTCTGTGCAATCCACCAACCACATATTCCCACTGATGAGCTTGTTCCTCTTGCCCCCACACATACCTTGCCTAAGCAGGAGAGCTGAGACTGCCAGAAACGGTGACGGCGTGAGGTAGGAAATACAGAGCTGGAGGGTCCGGAGGAGGCAATGAGGATTAGAGGCGAGCCAGGGAGTTTACTCTGAGGAGAAAAAGATCCCCACCAGAGAACCAAGAAGTGAGAGGTGCTCTTCAATGAAATTCAAGTACCCCAACCAATTCTGATTTGTTCATGAGACTATGTAAAGCACTATATGCAACTGATTAATTAAAAATTATTAAACAAGCCATTGCCAAGGTTCTAAGGCTGGATTCGAAAACTTTCATGGACCATAGTTTAGTCCTGAACACTCAACTTACTGGTTTGTTATGAGAAAGCACTCCCACAGCAGGATCCCAAGGCCTCTTTAGCAAGAGGGATAAGGCCTCAGCTCCTGCAGCCCCAGTCTTCGTGTTGGATGACACAAGCATCCGGTCAATCAAGGAAGGGATCTAGAAGCAAGGAAGAACAAAAATGCTTCCAGTATGATGCAAGAGACCTGCTCACCATCTGCAATCAGTGGGGAGGAGATCCCCCAATATGAACCACAAACAGATTTCAATTAAATCTCTCAAAACTTCCTCTGCAGCAAAAGTATAAATAAGTGGATAGCTGAAAAGTATGGCTCTGATCATAAAACAAATGGTGACAATCCTTTGGAAAGCGATCAGGTGACATGCATATAAGAGACTTAAATTTATTCTTCTATCCTTCTCAAAGAATTTTACTTTTGAGAACCTTTCTTGAGAATATATACCAGGACCTCCCTGGTGGCACAGGGGTTAAGTCTCAGCGCTATTAACCTATTGCCAGCCACTACACCATGAGTTCAATCCCCAGCCAAGGAGCTAACCCACATGGCAGTGCAGACCTCTCCTGTCTTGCCAGCTACTCCCCTCAGCAGTGTATTTCAGTGGATCTGCCTGTTCTGCTTCCCACTCTATCTCTGGTGAATCCTCTCACCAACCCCCCCCCCCCGACACCTCTGGCCTAGACCCCAGTACTTGTATGGATAAATAAAAATAAATCTTTAAAAACAAAAAAGAATATACACCAGAAACACACACACAAAGGAGGGAGGATTATGCATATTATGCAAATCTCAATAATAATCAAAAAGTGGAAACAGGGCCTCCCTGGTGGCACAACGGGTTAAGCGCAGCACTATGAAGTTATCCAGAGCAACTGCAGCACGAGTTCTATCCCTGGCCAGGGAGATTTCCACAAAGCACGACGGACCTCTCCTGTCTGGCCCACTGCTCCCCTCAGCAGTGTATTTAGCCCATCTGCCTGCTCTGCTCCCCACTGTCTCTGGTGAATCCTCTCACCACCCCACACCTCTGGCCTGCACCTGAGCTTGTATGCATAAATAAATAAATCTTTAAAAAAAAATAAAGAAGTGGAAACAACCTAAATGTGTGTGTATGTATATATGAGACAGTGGTTAAGCAAACTACATATTAGATATTAAGAAAAAATTTTAAATATTTAAAAGAATTTGTAATACAAAGTAGTAATTTTGGTAGCATATTAAAGGTAAAAGAGAAAATATAAAAATGATCTTTACTCAAAAAAAAAAAACCTATAAGAAAATGTTAATAGTGATCTTTATGGAATTACGGATGACTTTCCTTTTTAGATTTCTGTATTTTCTAAATTTCCTCAGTGAACATCAGTTAATTTTACAAATTAAAAAAATATATTCCACACTTTCTTCCAGAATATAGTCTTCAAGCTATGACCTATTAAAAAAATCTGCTAGTATGCCCCCACCAAAACTACACCCTACCGTATTGTATATATTGGATTTATATTGATACATGCCATTTTTTACTATTCACCAAAAATGTGACCTCATAAATGTGTAAACAGGTTTCAGACATGCTGATGCTTACATTAAGAATTATTTGTGAATCCCATGCTATTCACAAAAGGTCAAAGTGACCCAAGGGAAAGAAAAGATTTTCAAATGTTAAAGACAGTTTTCAGAAAAACAAGTTTTGGAGACTGGGGAATAAAAATTATCTTGGTGACTTCACAGACCACATAAGAGAAGCTGCTCCAGGCAATGACAAGCAAGAACAATGCTCCTAATTAAAAAAAAAAAAAAAAAAGGAGACTTTAAAGGTTTCTGCATGAGAAATTAGGGGGCTATAAACATGAGATTTTCTCAGTTCAATTCAGTATTATAAAGATTTAATCTACAAGGGGTATGAAGACAAATACACAAATAACAAGTGAGACAGATAAGTGTCATAAAAAAACAAAAGCCCCTTACTGCTGATTCAAACCAGAGCTGACTCCAACAGAGAAGGGGGAAGCGAATAGGCAGTCTTCATTCTGAAGACGCATCACATAAAGTGAGCTGGATTCAGAATTCCAACAATGGAAGATGTGGAAAAAGGCTTCCAATCAGAGACACCATATAGAAGCTAGAAAGTGCAGAGGCTATTCCAGGCACAGAAGTTGAGGATTCAAGTAGGGAAGAAGGACACAAGGCTAGTAATGGGCTAGGGCCAAACTGCAAAGGATCTTCACCCAAACTGGTAATTTCTCTTTTTTTTTTTTTTAAGATTTATTTATGTATGCATACAATCTGGGGTACAGGCCAGAGGTGTGGAACAGCGAGAGGGTTCACCAGAGACAAAGTGGGGAGCAGAACAGGCGGATCAACAGAAATACACTGCTGAGGGGAGCAGCGGGCGAGGCAGGAGAGGTCTGCTGCACCTTGTGGGAATCTCCCTGGCCGGGCGTCAAATTCGCGTCGCTGCTGCAGAGAGCTCCACAGCGCAGCGCTTAACTGCTGTGCCAACGGGGAGGCCCCCCAAACTGGTAATTTCTATGTAATTTCCTCTGTTAACTGTGAGATACTCAACACCTTGAGACAGAAGATCAGATCTGAATTAAATGTTAAAAGCTTTTAAAAAGGCTTGTACTCACTTTCGGTCAATATAGAATACTTAACAAATAATCAATAACCAACTTCTCTGCTTGGAGCTGGGCAGGCCAAGCTTCCCCCAATCTTTCTAGCCCTTCATCATTCTCAACAATTAAGAGACTAAGGTCTACACCTTTTCTGCCGTCCTAATAATCGAGCTAGTGGTCAAAACACTTGGGCCAACAGCATGATCCCATCCATGTGCATTTTCACCCAGCAGGTATATTAAAAGCTTTGGGGAACAACCAAAGTATTTGTTAATCCGACAGACATGGAAAGATAATAAGCCTGATGGTAGAAGAACTACCCTGGAGAGACAGCTTAGAGCAGATAGCACCTCAAAGTCTGAGGCCCTTGCTGACTGGTACACTGTACTCCATTATAACTGACCCACACTATAACCTCACAGCAGGGCAGGGCAGCATATGCTGTGCACAACTTAGAGTTACACTTATAAACCTGAACACCACCTCATTCATTTGGGAATGTCTAGACAGTGACTTAAATGTGAAGCAGCATAAACTTCCTTACAAAGGAAATTCCACACAAATCACACTGGCCATGCAAAGGCAGGCAGTCACTAGAAAAGTGGGATTCTGGGCACCACCAACATTTATCACCTACAGAATAGTCACCAAAGTTGTTCTTTATCATCGATGTAATGGTGTAGAGGACATTTTAAAATGCTTAAAATACTCATGGGCAGCCACTATCTACCCGGGTTCTGTCTTAGCCCCACACCCACTTGTGCCCATGCCAGCCCACCATTCATCTCCTGGGTTTCCACTACAGAAAAGCAGTACGGGGGGAGTCTGAAACTACATATTATAGGTCTCTTTCTCTTCTAGAAAATAAGATCAATATGAACAGGGAGGATAGCTGTTTTGCTCACTCCAATGTCTAGTGCATTGCAGGACTAAATAAAATATGTATTGAATGAATAAATTACTGTCCCATCACGCATATCATGAATGTATCTAGACCTGAGTTATATTTTTATGCTTAACTAGTATTCTTTGCTTTGAACTCAGGATCCATCAACCTAAAAACAGTTAGGAAAAAATGAGTCTGCAAATTTGGGGGCTATATCTGGGTGAAGCTTTTGGCTAGGCACCTTTTAACCACAAAGATGGGCCAGCCTCCTGCAAAGGAGAAGAGAGAAAAACTTTAATAAGAAAAAACAAAAAGGAGGCCTCCCTGGTGGTGCAACGGGTTAAGCACAGCACTATGAAGCTATCCAGAGACACTGCAGCACGAGTTTGATACCCACATGGCGCAGCAGACCTCTCCTGCCTCACACGCTGTTCCCCTCAGCACTCTACTTCAGTAGATCTGTCTGTTCTGCTCCCTACTCTGACTCTGGTGAATCCTCTCACCCTCTCACACCTGTGGCCTACACCCCAGCTTATATGCATAAATAAAATAAATCTTAAAAAAAATAAAAGAAAAAACAAAAAGGCCAACAAATGAAATAGTCCAAGTTGTTTTGAGATCATTTTGTCTTGGAGGAAAACACTAAAAATTTCAAGACCCTATGAAGGTACACTTACATAATAATTAATAATTAGTGTGGGCTTATAATATGCCAAATTTTATGCCAAGCATTCTATCTTGTAATTTAATCTTCACAAAAATTCTATTAGGTATTATTAACCACATTTTAGAGATGGGGAAACTGATACACTAAACCAAGCTAACTAGTGACCAAGTTGGTAAGTTAAGCAATCTGCTTGCAGAACTGGCAATCCATCACACTGGATGTGCCACCAGACTGCACACAGTCTAGCGCAGTAACTGAAATCACAATAAACTGGAATTACTAAGTATAACTTTGCGCAATGTTGTCCAAGTAAGAAATGAGGGAAAGGTATGATACATTTTATAAAGAATCATTAAAGTCAGAGTGTCACTACCGAAGGCTCATTCCATGAGGAGAGGGAGGAGGCCACCATACCTCGCAGCTCTGGAGCATCTCCCAACACTCACCCTCGTATTCTGAGCACCAAGGGTCTGCTTCTTGCCCCCTTCTCAATACTATTCCCTAGTAAATCCTTCATCTTCTCCATGATAATTTCTCACCTCACCTCTGAGGAGGCTTAAACCACAGACTGCAGAGCTACAGAAGCTAAAGGTATGCTCTGGTTTTCAGGCCCCATTCTGGAGACAGCAGGGTTGACAATGTTTACACCAGACAGAAACATGCAATGACACCATGTCTCCTATTTTTAATAGCAAACCGTTAGCTTACTCATGCCCTCCAGATTAACCAGGCAACGACTTTGCCAATCCCACTTCCAGAACCCACAGAGAGGCTAGCTACCCCAAGATAGGGGAGAAGCCAAATATAGCCTTACCTTCCCTTTCAGTGTCTGCAAAGCATCCAAGTAGGCTGCCAGCATGGGCAGACTCAAGGTCTCCACCAGAGTGGTATGCAGCCACTGGATCAATTTAGTGTCCCAGCTTACACTTGCCAGAGCTTGTCGAACTCTCCTTGCACACTTGTCCACAGCAACGCGGCGCAGCACTGGCTCATTGCAAGCCTGAAAGATGTTAGGTGGGATGATAAAACATGTTAACAACTGGGGGTGAGGGGCTAACAAATTAGTGAATCAAGAACTAGGGAGCGCCCCCCATGGACCAAAGGTCAGATTTCTGGAGTCTTACCCCTTCGTTGGCCAAGCGGGCAAGTCGATCAGACTGCAGGGCTTTGAGGATCTTATTGAATAGCTTATTCTGGGCCATGGTCCAGCCAGTCCTATAAGGGAAACTCCGAGGAGTTAAAGTCAGACACCAAGACACTTCCCGTGCACATACACTGTAAAAAGAAGGTCATGTCTTCTTTTTTCTTGTCACTGTGAAACAGCATAAATTGAAGAATACTGAGCTAAAACACAAGACCTACATTCTGATCCTGATCCTGCCAATGAATTACCTCAGTACACATTTGTGTTAGCTTACACACTGTAAATGAAGACCAGTCACAAAGTCCTTTTAGTGCAACCAAAGCTAATTATTTTCCTAGTGGCTAAAATAATCCCATTAGCAAATAAAAGCATGACACCATTGCAGAGATATATTTGAATTTCACAAGTTTAATATTTCACAGAAGATGTCACACAGGATAGGATAAGTCAGAATTTTAATGTACTAAAATCTCAGACTAAGATAAGGGGGCTATTTAACTTTGAGAACAAAAATATAACAGAATTATAACCAGTGAGGTGGTTATTTTCCCACTCTCCAACACTCTGCCCCACACTAACCTCTCTTCCTTTTCATGTAGAGTTTTTATATTTTTCCTGTATATCACAGGATTAACAAATTTATTTTTGAATTGTCTGTTCCATCCGAGTTACCATCTTATTATCCAGCATATGACACTGAAATACACAGGTTTACCTTGTCTACTGAAGGCTTTGTGTATCTTCCACCAACTCAGCTATCAACTCCCTGCAATTATGAACCTGTCCTGTTCTTGTTCCCACCTCATCACACCCAACATAGTGGTATGGACCTTACCAGAGACCCTCTCCACCCCACTGGCAACCTTAATTGCACTGATACTCCAACTCTGATCAGTAATCCTCCTAAAAATACTAAGAGAAAGGTAACAGAAGATGCCAGTTAAGATAGCATTTGAAATCAACAGGGATAAAGTAAGCAGAGCTGAGACAACCAAAAGAAAAAGAAAGTCTGGATCACTCTTTACACCAAAAAGAATTTTAAAGTTAAATGTTGAAAAAATAAAATTATCAAAGTATTAGGGAAAAACAGTGAATTCTAATTTTATTTTTTAAAAAGATTTATTTATTTATGCATACAAGCTGGAGTGCAGGCCAGAGTTGTGGGGGACGTGGGGGTGGTGAAAGGATTCACCAGAGACAGAGTGGGGAGCAGAACAGGCGGATCTCCTGAAGTACCCTGCTGAGGGGAGCAGTGGATGAGACTGGAGAGGTCTGCTGCTCCATGTGGGAAGCTCCCTGGCCCAGGATTGAATTCATGCTGCCATGGCTCTGGATAGCTTCATAATGCTGAGACTTAACCTGCTGTGCCACCAGGGAGGCCAATATTTTCTAATTTTAAAGTAAGTTCTAAGTATGACCTAAAACCTAGAAGCCATGAGAGGAACATAAATATAATTATACACAATTTTCAAATGTTTTAAAGGGAAAAAAAAAATCATAGACAAGGTCAAAACGCAATGATTTCATTAAAACAGAAAAAGCCTCTAAAAAATGATTAAGTAAAAAAAACCAAAATACTCAAAACAAAAAAAAAAAATTAGGCAAAGAACATGAAAAGGGAGTTCACAAGAAAAAAAAAAAGAAACTATACTCAAAAATCAAACAAAACGTAAATTAATCTTATTTTTACCTATCAAAATGGGTAAAAATTAAAAAGATTAATAATACTGTTTTGTGAGAGTATAAAAAATAGGTCCCTTCATAGTTTGTTGATGGAAATATAAATTAATACAACTTTATGGAATGTCAGTTTTGGGGGCAAAAAAAAAAAAATCAATCGTAAAACCTAAGTCAGATCACATCACTGTACTCAAAGTCCTTCAATGACCCCGTTCAGTCAGTTAAAAGCACTGCAGTGGGCAGTCTGGACGCACTGCCTCTCCAACCTCATCACCCACCACTACTTCGGACTTAATGAGCTTCAACCACATTGACCCCTAACTCCCCTCCCCTGCTCACCCCCACAGATCTCACACACTCCTGCATCACTGACTGGGTCCCTGTCATCGATTTCCTCTACCTGAAACAGTGGGAGACACTTGCTCAAGTGTCACCTTCTATTTGAAGATTTCCAAACTCACCTCTATTTAACTCCCACCCTGGGGCCTCCCTGGTGGTGCAGCGGTTGAACGCTGCGCTGTGAAGCTGTCTGCAGCACGCAATGCGAGTTCGACGCCCGGCAGGGACAATCCCACATGGTGGGGCAGACCTCTCCTGCCTCGCCCGATGCTCCCCTCAGCAGTGAATTTCTGATCTGCCTGTTCTACTTCCCACTCTGTCTCTGGTGAACCCTCTCGCTGCCCCACGCCTCTGGCCTGTACCCCAGCTTGAATGTATAAATAAATGTTAAAAAAAAAAAAGCTGCCAAAATTAAAAACAAAACAAAAAAAACTCCCACCCTGGGACTGCCTACCCCTTGCCCAGCTGCATCACCACCTCATATTCTATCCACTTTATTTATTTGTTTAGTCTGTCTCCCCACTGCTAGAATGTAAAGGCCAAGATGGCGGGGGGCAGGAGAGCGCAGGGTGTTGATTTTACTTAGATGCTATATTCTAGTACGTAAAACAGTGTCTAACACATAATAGGGATTTTAACATCTCTGAGTAAGTAATGGATTAGTATGTGCCCACTACAGTCTGAGTCCTTTGAGCAGGTGAGCACCGACTCAAACTCTTAACACTTACTCTCACACTAAGTGGGTGGGTACTGAGGAACACTGAAACATGATTTAGACTCAACTGTACACTGAGCCTTTTACAATATGAGGGTGGTCAAACTGCAGGGAAGCTACCTGAAACAACACTCTTAATTTCTCTAACTTTTTTTTTTTTAAGATTTTTTTTTTTTTTTTTTATTTATACATACAAGCTGGGGTACAGGCCAGAGGCGTGGGGCGGCGAGAGGGTTCACCAGAGACGGAGCGGGGAGCAGAACAGACAGATCAGAAATACACTGCTGAGGGGAGCAGCGGGCAAGGCAGGAGAGGTCTGCCGTGCCATGTGGGATTCTCCCCGGCCGGGCGTCGAACTCGCGTCGCCGCTGCCGACAGCTCCACAGCGCAGCGCCCAACCGCTGCGCCACCGGGGAGGCCCAATTTCTCTAACTTTTTAACAGACTACCTTTCTTCCCATTGCTCGCCCCAACTGACACTAATTTCCATAGGTCATCTTCTCTAAGAACACCAATAACCATAGTCCAGTAAATATGAAGTCAGAGGACAAATTACTTTTCGTTACTCACTTTGTAACCACTGTCCTTGGAAATTAGAATAAAGTCTCTAGAAAGAAGGAAAAAAATGGTTCGACTTCTTGTCCTCCTATAAAATAGTCTCTACCTACCACGTCTCCGGCTTTCTAATTTATCAGTTATAGTGTAGGAGAACGCTTAGTAGAAGCCAGGACTCTGTCCAGCTCTGCAATAAAGAACTGGCTCTGTGGCCTCAGTCTCTTTGACTGTAAAATACATGTAGTCTAAATGGTTCTCTAAGGTCCCTTCTAGCAATAAAAATTGAGGTTAGCTGTGATTACTGATGGGGCAAAAAATGTGACAGCAGCTGAAGTCCATGATCACAGAAAATTTCAGAAGCGTCCTCTAACTTTCCTCGCTACACCTCAATCCCTTAATCTCCAAAGCCTCCCACCCTTTTGAAACTCCCTCCTAGGGTACAAGAAGCAGTCTTAGATTTCTTGGAATTATCCTTTTCCCGTTTGTTCTCAAGACTTAAGTCCTGTTTAATGTTGAGTCTATGTCAGGATTCAGGATACCTTGGGACCAGGAAGGCTGTGGGGACCCCAGCAGCTCTAGACCATTAGTCCTTCCCATTATTTTCTTCCCATTTTTTAAATGTATACCACACCACATGAGTTGTATTTCTTTTATTGTAGAGATTCTCAGGTGAGCTTGGAGATTTGATGACAGTGGTAAAATATTCAGAGAATATTCACAAGTAGTTTGAAAAAGTTCCCCAGAGATAGATAAATCTATTTCCATGTTAATGCACCTTTTTATTTTTAATGGCTGGTTCTACCCTATTGGTGGGTATTCAGGTTGTGTCCCTATTGCCATTATCACCAGTTACCATGACCGCTCCTCCCCCACCAATACACACATACATCCACCTATGGACACACAGTCATACAAGCATCTGTGTGGGGTAAATTTCTTGAAGTGGAAATGAAAGATCAAAGGCTATCTTGTGCTAAAGCTTTCATATTTCCAGTTCCCTGAAAAGAATATGTACAAAGAATCTGTGACAGCTTGAAGGTGGTATCCTCACCCCCAGCAACAACGCACTGATAATCCAACTGGTTAAGCAACAAATACAACTTCTTTAGGTACACAATCTCCTGAGTTTTCTCACAGTCTGTTGATCATGTTGTAGACTTTTAATTCCAAGAACATAGAATGAAGTATAATTTATTTATGAGGCACCAACAGCATTTCCAAAATTATTTTGTTGTTTATTATATAACAGGATGTTTTCTCTATTTGTTTTTCTTACTCTGTTTTTATTCTGAAGCCCAAAATGATGGGACCAAGGAAAATGATGTGAACGAAATGAGAGGGGAACTAGAAAGCTATTTGGAAATTACTATCATAGACCAATGACAGTTGAAATTAAATCTAAAAGCCACAATGTTGAGAGTCTAAAATCCCCTCAAAAGTTCTTAAGATTGTTGGTGGATATATTAACAAAGTGATTCCACAAATTAAACCATGTTCTCTATATTTTGTCAGCTTCATGGGAGGCTGGAAAATTAACTGGGGAGAATAAAAAAATGATCTAACCCAAGATTAAGATAAAGAGCATGCAAGAGATATAATTAAAGCAAAATTTAAAAACAGGAGACAGAATTTTAAATACAAGTCTAAACAGTCAAATAGCTGATGGGAACTGTGGTGAGTCAACATAATCCCCCCCCACCTCAACCTACTCAATTCTTGTGAGTGCAAAAATGCCTTTTCTTCATTTCTTAGATGACATCAGATAATCTTACATTCTCCATGAGCTGACTGAATCTGAATTATGTTCTAACCTCTGGTTCATCCTATCCAAAGCATCTAAAAGGTCACACTGGGCTGTTCTAGGAAAGTCTGATAGTTTCAAAGGTACTCTTTCTCTGAGACTATTTCAAGGGAGATCAATTCAATACCAGAATCTCTAAAGGACTTTTAAAGCAGAATTCAAACAGAGAGAGAACACAGAGACTGAACAGGCCACACGTTTCTTTCTCAGATTACAAAAATTCTTTGTTTAGGCCTCCCTGGTAGCCCAAGGGGTTAAGTCTCAACCTATGAAGCTATCGGCAGCCACAGAAGGACGAGTTAGATGCCCAGCCAGGGAGATTCCCACATGGTGCAGCAGACCTCTCCCATCTTGCCTGTTGCTCCCCTTAGCAGTGTATTTTAGTAGATCTGCCTGTTCTGCTCCCCATTCTGTCTCTGGTGCATCTTGTCACACACACACACACCCACCTCTGGCCTACACCCCAGCTCTTGTATGCATAAATAAATAAATCTTTAAAAAAATTCTTTGTTTAGGGCCTCCCTGGTGGCGCAGTGGTTGAGCGCTGCGCCGTGGAGCTGTCGGCAGCGGTGATGCGAGTTCGACGCCCGGCTAGGGAGAATCCCACATGGTGCGGCAGACCTCTCCTGCCTCGCCCGCTGCTCCCCTCAGCAGTGTATTTCTGATCTGCCTGTTCTGGTCCCCGCTCTGTCCCTGGTGAACCCTCTCGCCGCCCCACACCTCTGGTCTGTACCCCAGCTTGTATGT
>PVIJ01003216.1:0-75603 GCA_004024925.1 Scalopus aquaticus | reverse complement strand
TTCTTTGTTTAAACACTAGGAGAAAGGAAGGAAGGAATGAAGGGGGAAAGGAGAAACAGAGGAAGAGAGTGAAGGAAGGCAGGCAAGGGAAAATAAACAACTCAAAGATCTCAGACTCAAAATTTCAAAAGATTCAACCTAAGAATCATAGACACAAAGATACACACAATATTGAGATACAATTAGAGTAAATTTAGAAAAAGAGGATAGATTTCTTTTTTTGACTGAATTTAGAAGTTCTGGTATCTAATTTAAGACAACCTGTTACACATTAGTTCTCTCGCTGAAAAGCTGGAAATGTCCTAAAATCCACTTGAGCAATTATGAATTAGCAATATTTTATTAATGACTTTTGAATAACTGTGCATTTGACAAACATCTGTGGAAGAAAAGCTGGCCCAACTTCTTCAGGATAACACTACTACACCAACAAATGTAAATAATTTTCAAAGATTCTCCGAGTCACATGACTTTGGCATGCAGACATAAGAACATGATTTAGAATTCAGCAAACTTTTTCTATAAGGATTGGAGATATGTACTTCAGTTTGTGGGTCATATGGTGTCTGAAACAAACCATTTGACTCTGCAGCTGTAGTGTAAAAGCAGCCATAGAGAACAAACAGATGAAGAAGCATGACTGTGTTCCAATAAAACTTTATTTGTGGGCACTGATATTTGAATGCTACACGTCTGCCAATTTTTTTAACCACATAAAATTGTAAAGATCATTCCTAGATCATGGACCATACACAAACAAGTAATGGGACAGATCTGGTACATGGGCCAGTTTGCTAACCCTAGACAATTCAATCAGGCTGAGAGGGATATTTAAACTATTTCATAAAATATCAGGCATTACTAGAGAAGTCAGTTAGGTGGGGCTTCATGTTCTTTACATAGAAAGGCAGAAAGCTATCTACAGCTATCAAAAGGAGCAAAAAAGGTCATTAAAAAAGAAAATTAAGTTTCTGACTCCACTGATAGGGCTATAAGTAAGCTCTCTGAGGAAAAACAGATTTTTAGGGAGCTCTCCTATAGGCCATGAGTTCTTCATGTGGGAAACTGTAATTTTACATTTTATACAGGAAGGAAGGAAGCAGCAATTTAACAATCAAGTCAAGGGAAAGAATGGCAACAAGAAGACTATAATCAGAAAAGAAGAGACCTGCAAGGGTCAAACAGGCTACAGATCCAGAAATTGGAGATGAGATAAAGAACAGTGATCGCTAAACTAAAGTCAGTAAATATCACCAAATAATGAAATTATAGCTGTGTGCAAAGTGACCTACCTGAAAAAATATTTTGTAAGCTTGTTGCTAATGAGAGAAGGATGCTTCCAAAATCTCATCAGACACTCAAAAACAAATAATCTGAAATAAACTGAGTGCTAATTAATCGTATCAATCCCTCTGTCATAACAGAAGGGTGGAGGTTTAGATGGAAAAAGAGTAAGAATCTAGGCTTCCCTGGTGGCCTAGGGGTTAAATCTCAGGGCTACCAGTGAGATAGCCCACCCAGACTGCCTGAGTTTGATCCCTGGCCAGGGATCTAACCCACATGGCACATCAGACCTCTCCCATCTCTCGCCCACTGCTCCCGTCAGCAGTGTATTTCAATAGATCTGCCTGTTCTACTCCCTACTCTGTCTCTGGTGAATCCTCTCACCCTACTGCCTCCAGCCTACACCCCAGTTCTTCTATACAAAGATAAATAAAAATTAAAAAAAAAAGAATAAGAATCTGTATTACTCTGCAGGACTTTATTTTTTTTTAAGATTTATTTATTTATGCATATAAGAACTGGGGTGCAGGCCAGAGGTGGGGGGTGAGAGGATTCACCAGGGACAGAGTGGAGGGCAGAACAGGCAGATCAACTGAAATACACTGCTGAGGGGAGCAGCATGGCGACACAGGAGAGGTCTGCTGCACCATGTGAGTGAGCATCCTGGCCAGGATGGAATTTGTGCTGATAGCTTGATAGTGCTGAGACTTTAACCCCTGCACCATCGGGGAGGCCCTACTGTGCAGGACTCTCCTGTGAGAAAAGGTGTATCCAGCCAGCTACCTGTTGAAGAAGAGAACTCTCTACTTGCCATCCACTTCTGGAAGAGGGTGGCTTCCCTGACTACCCCACTGTGAATGAAGGCTTTGGCCAGGTCACCTCAGTGTCTCACTTGCCTTTCAGTTATATCTCTCCTTATAAATTAAGAAACTTGGCATTCATGTGTATTATTAAGTCTCTGTTGACTGTGATGAGCATAAAGGATCCCCCCAAACCTCTTCATCATGACACTGGGGGAAATAATAAAAAACATCATGGAGTTCTCCAGTGTAGTTTGGGACGCTGCAAACTGAGGACAAGGCAACAATAGCACAAAGGGACAGTAACTGTGAGGCCACCTTGTGGAGCCATAACTAATTGTTCTCTTTTATTCCCTTTAAAGAGGGGTACAGGCACCCCATCTGGTAGCACAAGGTGTTAAGTCTCAGCACAATGAAGCTATGAGCAGCCACTGCAGCACTAGCTCGATCCCCAGCCAGGGAGTTTCCCACATGGCGCAGCAGACCTCTCCTGCCTCCCCACTGCTCCCCTCAGCAGTGGATTTCAGTCAACCTGCCTGTTCTGCTCCCCACTCTGTCTCTGGTGAATCCTCTCTCACCCCTGCACCTCTGGCCTGCACCCCAGTTCTTGTATGCATAAATAAATAAATCTTAAAAAAATAGAGGGGTAGAGTAGTCAAGAACGCTGGGCTCTGGAGTCAAATTGCTTGTTTTGAACAAATACACAATCACTTCCTAAGGTTTCTTAAACTCTCTGAATTGTTTAATTTGTAAAGTAAAGGTGAAGTACGGCTATACCTTCGAGAGTTACTGTGAGGATTAAAATAGATATAATGCATATGAAGCTCTTGGCACAACGCCTGGCACCTAGACAGCACTCAATAAGTGACAGCTCTTCTTTTATTACTATCATTGTCACTATATTTTACTGTTATTAACTGTAACAATAAAGATAAACTGTTTCGATGAGTTCATTGACTCCTGTGATGTTTTACTAGTTGATGGTCATTTGCAGTTTTCCTCTTTATCTGAAGGTCTACAGAATAATGGCCCTACTTGGGGCACATTAATTACAATTCAAGACCCCAAACAACTTCTTCACAAGCTCTTCAACTTAGGTACAGATATGCTTCTCCTTCAATAGCTTCTATCTTGATCACACAAGCATACCTGCTCAATCTCATTCCCTGCTTCTGGCCAGACTCATTAATCATAAATTTACCTCAAACTTTCCTACCCTTCTTCCTACCAAATTAATCTTAACCTTTTCTTCAATTATTATAAAATAATAGCTCTCCAACATTATGGCAAGCTTAACACCTAGTAACTCCTGATGTAAGGTCTTTAATATTTCCTTATACACAGCAGATAAATACAGAGATAGAGAGCCATCAGGGAAAGGCAAATTAAAACCACATGAGGTCATTTCATGCACTAGAATAGTGACAGCAATAACTTTTTAAAAAAGACAGATAGTAACAAGTGTAGGCAAGAATGTGGAAAAACTACAACTCGCATACACAGCTAGTGAGAATGTAAAATGGAAGTTCCTCAAAAGTTAAACATTGAGTTACTATGACCCAGCAATTCTGCTCCCATATATATGTGAGCTGAAAACACATCTCCACACCAAAACAAATACACGAATGCCCACAACAGCACTATTCATAATATCCAAAAAATGTTAGCAACCCAAATATCCATCAATGGATAAATGGATAAACCGAATACAGTATATCCATGTAATAAAAGAGCAATGAGTACTGACACACGCGACCACGCAAATGAACCTTGAAAACATTGTGCTAAGATCACATATCATATGACTGATTTTCTATGAAACATCCAGAAAAGGCAATTTTAGAAAGCTAGAAAGTAGACTGTTGGTTACCACGAGTTCAAAGGGTTGGGAAGAAATGGAAAATAACATGTAATGGGTAGTTTCATTTTAGGGTAATGAAAATGTTCATCAAATTGACTGTGGTGATGAATATACTAAAAGCCACTGATTGTACATCATTCAACAGGTGAATTGTATGGTATGTGAATTTAACCTTCATAAATTCAGTAAGAAAAGATAAATATCTGTCAAATGACCTAAAGTGCCCTACTGAATCCTCTGCACTAGGAATAAAACTAGCCAGCAAAGTCAAGAAAATGGGCTCAAACAATCCCTCAGAACCAAAGACTGCATAGCCACTGTTAAAAGCCCTTTAAGTCAAACATATTAGCTTTTCATAAGACTCCAGAACATTTTCAGTGCCCCAGTTATAACACATAAACATAGTATCTTATAAAAGTACATATGGTTTAATGTTTTTTTTGTTGCTTTTTTTATAGTGTACGTAACTTCCATGTCATAATGTATTTTATAAGCTACAGAGTTAGTCACAACTATCACATTTAATTCACTTATTTATCCAATAAACATTCATTATATTCCTACTACATGCCAGGCAATGCCTAATCGTTAGGGATGCAAGCATGGCTGAGACGGAAGCCCTGCTCTTGAGAAGCTCATTAAATAGTGAGCTGAAAAGTTAGAACATTCTAACTGTATGGCTGCAAATGAAATAAGCTCCTAAAAAATGTGTTTCAATGAAACTGATGATTCAAAATTTACATAAAGCGCGGTGCCCACTAACCATGTAGTGACCAGCCCCCCTGATGAGCAGCCTACCTGTTGACATGCTCCTCCCAGTCCTCTGGAGGGGGGGGGGCATCAGCATCGGTCCTGGCGAAGATAACGTGGCGCTCACACTCATTCATCACAGTGCGTGCCTTCTGATTGTCATAGAGTGGCACAGGAGTTGATGTGACTGTCTCTACATCTATTGGGACATCTGATTCACTGTAAACAGGTAAGGAAATAAACAGGCCATGTATTTTACCCAATACAGGTTAATTAACAATAATCTGATTGTTCCAAAATATCTCCTGAACATAGTCAGCTTTAAAGTATACACAACATGGGCCTCCCTGGTGGTGCAACAAGTTAAGTGGCAGCAGTATGAAGCTGTCCAGAGCCACTGCAGCATGAGTTCAAGCCCCGGCCAGGGAGCTTCCCACATGGTGCAGCAGAGCTCTCCTGTTTCACCCACTGTTCCCCTCAGCAGTGTACTTCAGTCAATCTGCCTGTTTTGCTCCCCACTCTGTCTCTGGTGAATCCTCTCACCCCCACCCCACACCTCTGGCCTACACCCCAGCTTGTATGCATAAATAAGTAAATCTTTAAAAAAATAACAATAATAAAATATACATAACACACTATGCATTCACAAGAAAATTGTGATCCAAAGTCATCTTTCCTGCTCTGTCTAGATTTCTTACCTCTGACATACTGGTATCTGATCAGCTAGGAGAACACAACATCATTTTAAGGTGAGCCAATGCGAAAACTGACAAAAAGCAAATTTCTTTTAAAAAAGGCAAATACATTCCAAAAGCAAATAGTTGATTGCCTCAATGTGCTTTCTAATATAGTAGTTACAAACCACATGCAACTATTTAAAATTAAAGAGAATAAAAAATTCAGCTCCTGAGTAATACTAGTCACACAGTTCAAGTCCTCAATAGACATGTGTTAGTGTCTACCATATTGGGCAGCACAGACATAGTACATGTCTTTTGGTGCAGGAAGTTCTGTTGAACAGTGCTGGTCTTGAGCTTTAAATTATTCACACAAACTTTCCCCTTCATTAGCAATCAACCAGCGGTTAATCGCATATATAAAAGCCGATCATTGTCTAATACAGAATATAGATACCTTAGCTATTAACTCACTGTGTAAGAATCCTAGACAGAAACAGAAAAGGACACCTGAAGGGTCTTTCATATTTTAATGAAATGTTAGTGCCATGAGGATTTATTTTGCCACCTTTGTCACCCAAAATACTATACCAACTAAACCAGTCTACTGGTTGAATACCAAACATCACTCGGAATTTTTGAATCTTGACAATCTTACTCCATCCATTTCCAATGACTAGAATAATTACATTATGAAATGAAGTGAAATAACTTGCAGCTAAACTTGGTGATGGGTGAAAGAGCTGATTTATCTTCTCTGGACCAGATGCTGGGCTTAAGTACTTGGACTTATCAGCCTAAAAGAACATTATTGATTTCACCATTCCAAATCTACTCTCCCCCAGTCTTTTTTTTTTTTTAAAAGATTTATTTATTTATGCATACAAGCTGGGGTGTAGGCCAGAGGTGTGGGGTGGTGAGAGGATTCACCGGAGACAGAGTGGGGAGCAGAACAGGAGGATCAACTGAAGTACACTGCTGAGGGGAGCAGCGGGTGAGGCAGGAGAGGTGTGCTGCGCCACAGGGGACTCTCCCTGGCTGGGTATAGAACTCGTGCCTCAGCGGCTCTGGATAGCTTCACAGTGCTGTGCTTAACCTGTTGCGCCACCAGGGAGTCCCACACTCTCCCCCAGTCTTTTCCAACTAATGTCACCACCCCACTACTTAAGTCAGAAATTTAAAAGTCATCTTAATTTAATGTTTGCCCTTAATCCTGACCCCTCTTCCCAATCAAGCACAGCAGATCCTATCGGCTCTACCTACGATATATACATCAAGGCAATCCATTTTCCTCCTGCCTCTATCCAAGTTATCTTGACCTCTGGGTCCCACTAGTGAAATGGCCTCTTTGAAGGTTTCCCTCTATTCCAGTCCTCTACTGGAATCTATCCAACAAAAGTTCAATGTGATCTTTTCAAAATATAAACCTAATCTCTAACTTAAAATCCTTCAATGACTTCTTGTCACTCTTAGAATCAAATTTCTACATGAACTGGTAGCCTCTGCCAACTTCTCCCCTAGCACCCACTTAATCTTCATTGCAACCATATTCCAGATACAATGGCCTATAAAAACATTCCTAAAACATACCCCAACACCCACTTTCAGGATCTATATAGCGAGATAGTTTATAAGAGCAAATAATTTCCTAAGTATTGAAATGACCAAGTCCATAGAATCTTATTTTAAGAGAAATATAATGAAATATGAACACAGGAATTTCACTGCCAGCATGAAACTATTACCTAGCTAAGAGAAGATTTCAAATCCTATTTAAGGGCCTCCCTGGTTGCACAGGGTTGTTAAAGTCTCAGCGCCATCAAGCTACCCCAGCCACTGCGACATGATTTCAATTCCCAGCCAGAGAGCTGACCCACATGGCGCAGCAGACCTCTCCTGTCTCCCCTGCTGCTCCCCTCAGCAGTATATTTCAGTAGATCTGCCTGTTCTGCTCCCCGCTGTCTCTGGTGACTCCTCTCACCTCCCCCCACAAACCCCAGAACTTCTGGCCTACATCGCAGTTCTTGTATGCATAAATAAAGAAATAAATCTTTAAAAAAAACTACACAAATTCTAGGTAAAAGAGCTTTTCCACTATGCCCTAGACAAGAGGCATCAGGATTATGTTAGGTTATTACCTAAAGTCAGACATCCCCAAAAAGTCAACAAAATATTACCCTCATTGAAAAATCAAGTAAAAGTCACTATTCTACTAGTGTTTACCATACATGCATCATGGTACCTCTGGCTCATTAAGGTTTAATGGCGGAATCTAAAATCTCTATTTCCCAACAAAGTAAAACCTGTGCTTGGGGAAGATTAAACATTAGGTCAGATTAAAATAAACAACGAAAAAACCCTCTTACCCCAAAAAGTCTATAAAATGAAGGGTGTAATTCTATCAATCCAAACAACATAGAACAACTAATCTTAAAATATAACTGGAAGACCTTAAAGTTCAAAAGAATTGCCAAACATCTTTAGTTAAGCCAAACATAACTATATTACATAATAAATGTACAAAGAAATCCCTTACCCTATAATACAGGCCTGCTGAAAACATAATTAGACCTACGAAGGATTTACACAAACCTGTTATGGGCAGTTCTATAACACGCTAAGAAAGAAAGGTCCTGGGACTATGCTCCTAAATGGCAGGCAAAGTCAGGAAATGCAAAACTATCGACATAAAAAAATTATTGTTGCTATTGTTGGAACAAGTCAGGATACTGAATTAAAAAAAGTGATTCTGTACGACAATTTTTTAAATCAACTCTTCAGTCTTTTCCTTCACCAGTTACATAACGCTCTTCACTCTTCTGTTTCCATTAAAATCCTACTATCTAACTAGAATAGGTTGGTTGTTTTCCTTTGAACACCTTGCTTTCCTAAATCATAAGGTATCTTGAACATGTGTCTACATATAGGTTTCATATTCTCATACTGCTTATCAGAGACGGTAGAATAAACATCCAAGCCCCAAAAGATCTTCTACAATAAAATCCTCACTAACCCCCACCATATGATCATTGCCCAGTCAGGGCCCATGATAGCCCTTAAGAAGCCCAAACTCACATGGTACTTTCGTGCTGCCTCCGGGGAGTAACAAAGAGCATGCGGGTGGGGCGGGCACTACTGGCATCTGGGTGGGCGCTCCATGGCTTGGCATAGCTATGATCCAGAAAAACTAGGTCCAGTTCTCTTTCGTGCACTGAAAGCTGGAAGAGCAGGGAGGTGCCCATGCGCCGTGCTGAAGTTTGGAAATCCCTCTCCCCACCTCGGTGAGCCATGTCAGTAGAAGGGCAGCACGTCAGAGAAGAGGGATCTGCATGCTGGTCATCACCTGTAGCGAAAAGTTTCAATTTAAGACAATTCAACCATTCTAAATTGTCTTCTAATCTCACACATCTAATATGCTTCTTGCTTTTGTGACCTTATCATTTATAATTGAATATCATTTATATATTGTAGTAGACTCTTGCCCACAAAGGGTGGATTCCTGAGATTCCACATCACCACCAAAAAAAAAAGCCTATGGTGCCCTGAATTCTTCGTATCCAATTGCTGCAAAATTCCTTAACCAGAAAGCTAAATGACAAAGGCCTCACACGGACAAATATTAAGACTTGCTTAACCAACACCACAATTTCCTATGGGGGCTGGAACGGTTTTGGCAAACACGAATCAGGAAAGTTAATTCTTCCAAAACTAAGGGTGTTTATTACTGCATTCTCTAGAGCTTCACACAGCTGTCCGGGCAGCCACAGTTTGAGCATCTCAATAACAGCCCAGCAACGTGGGCCTCTAGAAGCTAATCACAGCAAGGGCTCATTTCCTTGAAGTTTCTTGTTTTATGTTAAATAACAGTTTTGCAACTACTTCATAATACTCTAGACTATTTAACATAGACACAGGAGAGCTCCTCCCCAAAGCTTATTACCTAGGCGCTATTCCAAGAAGCCCTCTCCCTCACCCCAGATGAAGCAGTCCGGGCAAACCGCCCGGCACTCGTTACTCCTATAGGGGTCTCGCCAGAGAACCTCAAAACGGCCCCATCTAGTACACAGAGCTTATTATTCGCACGTTACGGATGAAGGCGCCGACTTGGCTAGATGAATCAAGTTAGCCAAGGTCACCGAGAGTTCGTGATGAGGCGGAGCAGCCTCGCACCGGCCCGCCAGCCCGGGCCGGCTGGGCTCCCGCGTCACGGCGGCCCAAGTCCCTCCCCAGACCCACAGGCCCGTCCGGACCCGGATCCCCCAGTCTCGGGTTCCAGTCCCCAGTCCCGGCATGCCCGGGAACCCCCGAGGCCCTCGTCAGACCCCCTCCCGCTCGGTCCCTGGCCCCGACCCCCAGGGCCCGCCACCCCCGCCGGGGCCGACCTTCCCTCACCAGCAATTGTAGGGCCGCGCGCTTGGCCCGGGCCGGGTCGTAGTGCGCGTGCGCGTTACCGCCCCCAAGCCCCGTCGTCCCCGGAACCAAACAAAACGCGGAAGCGGATCAGCTCCTGGGACCGGAGGGGCGGTGAGCGGGGAAACCCGGAAAGGTTGCAAGTGTGACCACAAAATAAGGAAGAGATCCGAGACTTCACGCGGCTACCTGAGAAATCAGCAGGGGTCGGGAGTTTCTGCCTCCAGCATTTATAACAGGGGAAGCTAGGGCGAATGTGGAGGCTGGCTCCTGTGGCCATATTCTCGTTCTCTCCACTTCATTGTTCCTTTGCCTGTTGCTTGATCGGTGCTGGGAGGAGCGTTACAGACTTTCCACCTCTGTCAGAGCAGGCTACCCGCCACCCCACCATGTACTCGCTAAGAATTTGCCCTTCAGAAACAACCACAATAAAAGCAAGTTAAAAAATAAAAAACTGCTCCTCTCTCGGCCTTAGCACCATCTTAGAAGCCTCTGCACTAAGAGAGCCAAGTGGAGGTAGAAGTGGATGCGCAGACTGAAAGTGGAAAAAAAAAGGATGAGGCAGGGGTCCACGTAAACTAGCAACCGTGCAACCGTGGAAGCCGGAAGACGCCAGAGCAGAGATAAGGAAAGCCAGAAGCCAGAGATCCTGGTACAAACAATTGGACTGAATGCCACTATCTGGAACTTGTCTCATTGGACCTAAATATCCATACATCTCGTCACAGCGACCACCTTTAGTCCTTTGCCCTGGACCTGAGTGTGACCTTCTGGGCCTTCTCAATCATGGCTGAATGTTAACAGGTGTGCGATAAATCATCCCTTCTGCTGTCTTAGCTGAAGGAAAAATGAATAAACCAACCAACCAATAAAGTATGCTTTGAGTCTAAAACTCTTTAAAAAATTAAGCCTATTAAAAATGTTTGAGAGAAAAGAAATATCTTTGCAGAACTTGCCTTAGTGCTGAGGTATAGAGATGAATCAGACCATAGACCTGCCCAACAGAGTTAAGGGGAAAAAGAGAAGGCCTTTCCCTTCCAGGTGGAGAGCAGACTACTTGGGGGTTGGAGTACCAGTTCTAAAATTTAATGTCCTGGCTTTATGACCCCAGCAAGACCACTGTGTTTTCTCACTGCTACATGTGCAAATACTTCACTAAGCTGCTGAGAAAATGGAAAGGGTAATGCACCGTACCTGGCAAGAACACTACTAGATTTCAAGATGGTAATCACCATGGGAGACCCCAGAGTGTTTTAAAAGAAGAAAAATTTCCCTAGGAGTTGGTTGGGTGGTGTCATAGAAGGGAAGACTCCTGAGTCTGCAAGCCATTGCAGAGGGGCTGGAAATGCTGAGAAGGGCCCATCCAGACATAACAAGCAGGCCAAATGCAGCCCAACATGCCTTTCTCTGACTGGCACGTGGCTTTGTTAAACTTTAAAAAAAAAAAATTTAAATTTGTGTGATTTATGGAAAACTCCAGATATCTGTAATCTCTTGAGAAACTGGAGGCAGCTCTAGGCTCACCTTCCCTGGGTGATAGGCATGGGGTTTGCATGGCTCTCTGGCTAGCTTCACTCAACCTTCTCAGTCCAGTGCCATTTGATTCATCACCTACTACTATGTTATCATGAGAATGAAAATACTGAATATAGATTTAATCCCAAATGAGATGTAATTGTATTGGGAGAACAGAATGCAGGAAAGGCAGAGTATAAGAGAGCCAACCTCCTCACCATGTGTGATAAACAGCGGTAGATAATATCTGAAAGTGATGAGTTGGGGGAAGTTTGGGAGAGAAATTAGGAGGCAGGAATGGAGTAGGAGATAGAGTGAGAAAGACAATTTAATAGACAATGCCTGAAATTGAAAAATTCAAGGGATACTATTTTGAAATGAGGAGGTTGATACTATTAGTAATGATAAAAAAAAAAGGGCAGTCCCTGCCCTCACCTTTGCCCACCCCAAATTCTCTCTGCCTGGCACTTATCTTGGACCATGCTTCTGTTTTTCCATTTATACTCCTATCACACCGTGCACAGATTTGTATCTTTTAGTTGCTCCTCACCCTCTTCAACACACCAGGCTTACTGTTTTCTTTGCCAATTTAGAAGGTGACATAGGGTATCTTGTTGGAGTTCTTTGCTTATTAATGAACTTGAAACTCATATCCAAGATCTACAAAGAACTCATACAACTGAGCAACAACAAAAAAATTAAACACAATCAAAAAATAAGCTGAAGAACAGAAGAGGCACTTCTTCAAAGAAGACATTCTGATGGCCAATAGGACCATGAAAAAAATGCTTGTCATCACTTGTCATCAGGGAAATGCAAATCAAAACCACAATGAGATACCACCTGTGAATATAGCCCACATCAAAAAGACCAAAAGCAACAAGTGCTGATGAAGATGTGGAGAAAAGGGAGCTCTCCTACACTGTTGGTGGGAATTTAGACTGGTCCAGTCCCTATGGGAAATAGTATGGAGGTTTATCAAAGGTTAAAAATGGATCTACCATATGATCCAGCAATTCCATTCCTAGGTATCTTCCCAAAGAATACAACAACTAATTTGAAAGGAAATATGCACTCCTATGTTCATTGTAGCACTATTTGGAAACTACCGAGGTACCCCAAAACAGTTGTGTGGATCAGGAAGATATGGTATGTTCACAATGGAATACTACTACAAAAGTTTATAAAAGATCACCTCTTGCCATTTGTGACAACATGGATGGAGGTGGAGGAGATTATGCTAAGAATCATAAGAAGGAGATATGGGAAAACAAAACAAAGGATGAGATAAAGCCAAACTATCAATAATAACAAACCCTACAAATATGACAGTGGAATTGAGACTGGGCAGGGAGAAGAAAGGAGAGGGGGCAGAACAAAGTTGGGGGGAGCACAGTGGACTGTGGTGGTGGGTTGTGGGTGCTTGGGTGGTGGGTGTGATGTGGTAACAACACCTGAAGGGGGAGATCCCATACTTCTGAAACACAGCATCATAAACCAGTGTTACTAGAATAAAACAAAACAGGTTTGACAACAGTAAAAACAAACAAAAAAAAACAACTCTTTCCTTTGTGCAACTTCTTGCAGAGCCTTTCTACTTGCTGCTTGCTGGATAACGCCCGCTTCATGAATTACTTTAGAAAGTTAAATCTTTAAAAGTAAAAAAGAAAGAAAGATAAACTGTCAAGAAGTGTTGGGGGGAAAGGATGTCCTGAACAAACTCCACAAATAGATTTTATGGACCCCACCCCAGACCAAAGAGATCCAAGACACCAAGGACTACACATCCCATAATGCCATCGCTGCGAAGGGAGGATTTCCGGGAACTGAGGGTGGAGTTAAGCAGCCAGGCTTGTTATATAATCATACATGTGGGTCCTGGGGATCCATGGTTTTTTGCCTGCTTTCAGTGTGCTATTGGGGTTCCAGCTCTGCGAAACTGGTAGGACACATTCACCAATTTATTCCTCTCTCTTTCTCCTGGAGTTATTCCTTTCTTCAGTTCCCCTTTTCTGTAAATAAACCCTTTATTACCCTTTTTTTGTATACCTGTAGTTGAGTCTCATTATAAGTCCCTTTTAAGTGCGGGGGTGAGGACCCACAGTCAGGCCAACCCATTTCATAATGAGGTTGCCCTGTAACAGAAGGACATTTTTTTTAAAGATTTATTTATTTATACATACAGCTGGGGTACAGGCCAGAGGCGTGGAGTGGCGAGAGGCTTCACCAGAGACAGAGTAGGGAGCAGAACAGGCAGATCAGAAATACACTGCTGAGGGGAGCAGCGGGCGAGGCAGGAGAGGTCTGCCGCACCATATGGGATTCTCCCCGGCCGGGCGTCGAACTCACATCACGCGCTGCCGACAGCTCCACAGCGCAGCGCTCAACCGCTGCGCCACCAGGGAGGCCCCCAGAAGGACATTTTTAAAGCCTGCTGCAGCAGAAAACAATAGCAGGGCCTCCCGGGTGGCGCAATGGTGGAGCAGCAGTTAAGTGCTGCGCTGTGGAGCCTTCGGCAGTGGCGACGTGAGTTCGACGCCCAGCCAGGGAGAATCCCACATGGCGTGGCAGACTTCTCCTGCCTCGCCCGCTGCTCCCCTCAGCAGTGTATTTCTGATCTGCCTGTTCTGCTCCCCGCTCTGTCTCTGGTGAACCCTCTCTCCGCCCCACACCTCTGGACTGCACCCCAGCTTATATGTATAAATAAAAAATAAATCTTTTAAAAAAAAAAGAAAACAATAGCAGTGCCATGATCCTGCATCCAGGTTCTTGGTCTTTGTCACACATCTTTTAGAATTTGTAGTCAGCGCACTGTGGAAGTGTTTGCTTAATTAACATACATTTTAAAAATACCCAGTAATTGTCACACTAACCATTGGATAATATTTAATTTCTACAGTGTTCAATCCTAAAGCAGTCAAAGCCTTCATGCACACAAAGGACCCCCTCAATTCCTCTTGAGAATCAAGAACCACTGCCTTTGTGACAGTGCTTCTATTGCTAGGCAACGCACACAGGGCTCTCCTGGCCCCTGTGAATAAGAAGCAACCCTGGACCCAGGTGTTCCAAGAAGGAAGTGTCCTTCAGAGGGACAAAGGGAAGTAGGTCACGATGCTGCGGCTGGTTGTTGAGTCAGCCAACATTGAACCTCCCCAAAGCCCCCCACCCAGACTCTGCATGTCCATCTACTTCAGAGGTGAGACTCAGGGTCCTGGGTGGCAGGGAGGAACCCCAAGAAGCAGTAGACTTTTCGGGAAAAATAGATTTATAGTTGTCTTACTATGTAAAAGAGGCCCCATGTGACAGAAAGGTGAGGTAGACACCATCCAGTTCTTTCAAAACTTTTCATCTTTGTTGCTACTCTTTCTCTTATTATGGGGCCTCTGCTTCCTATTTTTCCCATGGAATGGCTATGAGGAAAAGAGAAGATTAATATTTATTGAGCTTCAATGAACCAGAACTGTGCCCCAAACTGAGGTTTAAAGAAAAAGATTACCTGCTTCATAGGATGATGTGAGAATTTTAAGAGATGACATGTACAATTCTTTGTACACATTCTAATAATAACTGCTCGGTAACATGACTTGCTTTTACAACCAACAAAATCTTTTCATAGACATAAGGGTTTTGCTCTTCACAACTTTATGAGGTAAGTTTTCATAGCTTCATTTCCATAGATAAAGGAAAATGTCCTCAAAAACTGTAAGAAAGGAGATTTGAAAGCATGAGAGAGATTAAGTGCATCCATATAACAATTTGCTGAGGGCAAAGGGGAAGAAGGGGAAGGCAAATGAACTATTGGTGAAGGTGGGTGTGGGCAAATGAGGACATGTGGGGCGAAAGAAAATTGGGACCAAGAGAAAAGGAAGACACAGGATTTCCGTAAGAAACGTGAGTACAGAATGACATCCCTTCCTTTTTTTCCTGGTCTGAGAAACTGCTTGCTGAACAAGGCAACACTTGGGCTGAACACTTGAGACTCCAGCTTAGAGTGAAGGGTGTTTGTGTTCCCTGTTTGCCGGGCTGAGGAGGTGTAACGGACGCTCAGGGGGTCTTCGCCTCACTGACCAGCAGCGTGAGAGCAGGGAGCAGCTCCAGCTCCTCTTCCTTGTCTTGAGCCTCCTCCGCACATTGTGGGTGCTGGGTCCCTCCCTCTAGAGGTACCTGTTACGAAGATGCCTAAAACCCAGAACCTCAGTTTGCCAGTGGATTTTCCTATAAATTCTTATAACTGAATATTTGTTTGCTATTTTTAATTTCTTGACCACCTCTCTTCCCAGCCCCTTTTCCCCTGTAGACCATTATTCTGCACCCCTTCCCAATACTCAACCCAAATACTCTTTCTTTCTTTCTTTGGGAAGAATCTCAAAAGTATTTTAGGGATTCTTTACAGGGCTATAGATTGTTCTTTGTTAAACATATATCTGAAGAACAGAAACTTTACTGCATGAAGAGACTTCTACATATTAAAGATGTTTTGGGATGTCTTAGAGTGTGTGGGGTTGCTTAGCTCTGGTAATAAATAAATCCTTAAATCTTAGTACCTTAACTCAGTACAAATTTACCTCTTCTCACACCAAGACCTGTCAAGTAGCCCTGAGTTGCTTCTCCAGAGAGTAGTGGGGACCCGCTCCTTGCTGCCTGTAGCTGCAGAATCATCCTGGCACCACCTGGCCGGCAGATAATGAGGGTAGATGTGGGGAGTGGGGAGAAGAGGAACAGAGAATCTTATGGGAGATTTTAGGGGCTAGGCTTGGCAGTGGCTGACATCCCCTCCATACCCCATTGGGCAGAACAAGTCACACGGCCCCACCTGCCCTCAAAAGATGTCCTGGAACTGTACCAGGGAAGAAAATGAAATGAACACATAACATTTCCTGTCATGTGAGGTGATGTTACTCCTATAAAAAGTGAGACATTTATGGGCCTTCCTGATGGCACAAGAGGTTATGTCTCTGCACTATGAAGCTATCAGCATCCACTGCAACAGGAGTTTGATCCTAAGCCAAGGAGCTGACCCACATGGCACAGCAGACCTCTCCTGCCTCACCCCCTGCTCCCCATAGCAGTGCATTTTAGTAGATCTGCCTATTCTGCTCCCCACCCTGTCTCTGGTGAATCCTTTCACCCTCCTCACCTCTGACCTACACTCCAGCTCTTGAATGCATAAATAATTAAAAATAAATCATAAATAAATAAATATAAAAAGTGAGGCGTTTTGTAATCCTCAGAGTCAACATGAATCATTGTCATATTATACCTGCCAATGGACACTTGAAGTTTTCTTAGAGAACCCTACCTCTCTTACCCCATTTGAACCTTAACCATGAAATATTTCCCTGTGACAATGCCAGCTCCCTGCTTTCTTTGCAGATTTCAAGAAGAGAACCGGTGAGAAAGAAGGGAACAACCCCATATGGAATGAGGTAAAACACATGAGGGCAAGCCCAGAGGAGACGATGACAACTGCAGTAACAAGGTTGGGTCCAGGTCATTTTCAGAAATCCAGGGAAAGGAAGAGAGGGGGCTCACTATCTTTTCTCAAAGCTGAGGCGTCTTGGTCTCAGCCGACAAGGCCTTGAGGGTCACACCTTCCCGTAGCTGTGTTGGTCATTGAGAATGGACCATGGTACTGCCATTGTTCAGTGTGGCCATCCTGATGTTTCCAGAAGCCTGGAGCAAAGACAAGTTTCCCAATGCAGGATCCCTACTCTTCTTCATCCATCCATGTTCCCCAACCTAAACCCTCAGTTACTAACATACTCAAAATACTGCAGTTCAAGTCACAGAAGCCCAGGTAGGATGTCTGGCACTTTGGTAAAAAGTACCAAATGTCATCGTCTTAGGAAATCAAACTCAAGGGGAGTTCCTCCGTCTCAGAGAGATAGCACCATCCCGCTCCCTACACCTTTTCCCACTTCCTAGAAGGATAGGAAGGGAGAGAGTGAAAGAAGGATGCAGACTTCTCTGTGTCTCCCACAGACCCTAATCTGGCACCTCAGGAATTGGCCCCTGCAGAATGACTCTTTCCTGCAAGTCATCCTTCGGGACATGAATGCAAAAAAGAAAGAAAGGTGGGTGAGACAGAGGGTTCTGGCTCTGACCAAAGCAGATGCAGCACTTTCTAACTTGAACCCATAACTCACTTAGCTGCAAGGGCCAGAACCCACTCCACACAGCAAACACACACACACACACACACACAGGTGGGAGATTTGTGCAAGGGCATTAACGGTAGGAGAGCAGACCCAATAGAACTAACCGAACTAGGAACCTGTGAACCCAGGTGTAGCTCTGTTTCCTGAAACCATAAGACCTCAGCTTCTTTCTGCCCAGCCCTGGCTTCCTATCATAAGCCCATTTTACTGCCAATTGAGATGTCATCTCACTGAGACTGACACACGGGATGGCCTTCTAGGACAGAGCAACGGACTGGCCCAGTTTCAGTCAGGTGTCTACTCTCTGGGCAATCAGCCATTACTTGGCACAGTTCCCATTTAGGAGAAGTGTTGAAGCATCACTGCTGGAAAGCATACAGGCAGGGCAGAGTCTAGGGCACCCGCTGCTCAGGGAGCCCCTATACCAATTCCCAGAGACTTAAGAGCCCTGCGCCCTCTGGTGGAGACTCCACCTCACTGTGTTTTCATCTGTGTGTCTCAGGACAACACAGGCTCTGGGGGAAAACATCTCTAGATAAAGTCATGCTTGAGACAGAGAGGGACACACTTCCCCTGGCTCAGGATCGATCTCACACCTGCTCTTCATCTCCGCAGGTTCATTGGGTTGGCCACAATACTGCTCAAACCCTTGGTGAAAAAACCGAGGAGAGTCCTTTTTGTGAAGGACCTGAAGCTGCTCGACCGCTCCATGATGCCCACCACTGTAAGTCAGTCTGCAGGAAGGATCACACGGCCATCCTCTCCCTAGCTTCCCCTCCCAGCCATCCATTCACCCCTCTACCCATCTGCCCTTCCATCTACCCTTTAAGATTGATAATTCAGTTGATCCCCTGTGGGGTATCAGAAACTGAGCTGGGCCTGGGCTACAAAAGTAAATGAAGCCTCCCATCTATTAAAGTAGGTACCACTCCCAGAAAGACCACTCCAGCCCATACATGGTGTCAGTAATGCTGGCTCACTGAGGTCAGAAGGGAATGAAAAATCCCACCTGGGAGGTAATGGGAGGTTTTGCAGAGGAGGTGATTAAGACAAGAGGCAACAAACAAGGAATCAACCAAAAGAGAACAGCAAAGCCTATTTACTCAGAGCTTTCTATATAGTGAGGAAGTCAGCCACCATCACTTGTATTTTGCCAGAAACTCAAAGACAGGACTGGGACAGAGCTACAGTGGGAAAACAAGGGAAGGTTGCAGGCACACCCCGATTAGAGGCCGTTGGCGTGGGGAAGTGTATGTGGGCCAAGTGGGAGCCAGGCATCCTCTGCAGCTGGCTGCAGACCCACATGTTCTCTGCTTGGTTCTAAACTGGAAGTGGGAACAAAAATTAGGGAAGCTGTCAGTTGTTAATCAAGTCCTAGCCATTTCGGACTGATTATTATTGTTTGGCTTCTTGGATTACTGCTAGAGACAGAGGTCTGATTTCCAACAATTTTGACTTGTAGCAGGCTGGTTTCTGGGACTGGTTCCTTTAGCTGTTGGGTTAATTTCCTGAGATGATCGCTGCAGATTGTGATTTGGGGGTCCCATATTCACATATAGTCTGATCATTGTCCATTTGTAGATTCAGTTCTCAGAAAAATCTTGAGGGGTGTGAGTTTGCCCACTGGACAGGAAAGGAAGAAAATCCCAGGCAGGGATATGAGGTGCATGCGTGAAGGCTGGAGAAAAAAAAGACACATGGCAGGTTCAGGGAGACTGGGCTGCCCACACAGGTGGTACATAGTGAGGCGAGGGGAGGGCTTCTAAGAAGGGGGAGAAGTTGAGACTGGGTAGCAGACAAAGCCCTCCTGAAGGGCCTTTGTGGTTTGTATTGGTTAGTTGTGACTTTAGGCTGATGCTTTGGGCACTTGGGGAGTGTCTAGGGGGCACTTTTGGTGCTGGTCTAGAGGATGGATGGATGCTGGGGCAGGAGAGTGCTTGGAGGCAGGAGGTCAGTTAAGAGATGTTTGCAGTTCCCACAGCAGTCACGAGATGGTGGGCTAGAAGGGCTGTTAGCACCTGTGGTTCGAGACTGGTCCCAAGTCACCTCTCCCTTCCTCCCCACCCTGTTGCACCCCTTCTGCTGCCATCACTGCCATGTGGTTCCTCATTTCTCCGCATCCTCTTTCTATAATCCATTGCTCTCTCCCCACCAGCTTACAACTTCCGTCCACCCCAGGCCCTCATGGAGTGGCCCTGTATCATGACCAGCATCGCTCCGCCCAGGAGGACTGGGCGTGAACTGATGCTGTGACCTGGCCAGGAACCACAAGGTCTGGCCTACAGCTCCCCTGCCTTTGCCTTGCAGTGCACTGTCAATCTACAGGTGACCCAAATGACCAAGCATGATATTGAAAGGATAGGTATGTCCTTCCAAGGGGCTTAGCCCTGCCCTTCCCCAAGTATGGATGGGTGGGTTCTTGGGGACCACTGAGTATCCTCTCTTGAGGCCTGCACAGAAGGATTGTGACCAGGTTAGGGTCTAGAGAACAGAACTCCGAACACCTGACTGAGTCTAACTGTCACATGATATGTCCAGCTGTCATTTCCTTACAGTGGAAATCAAAGGAGGCATTGGTGGTCATTTTCAAGAACCCCTGTATGTGAAGAGTGGGGCTCAGGGATTCATAGTTACTGAAGGTGGGAGAGACCCAGGAAATATTCTGGGGAGGACATGTACCCTATGTGACCTTTTAGCCATGTTTTTAGTCAGGAGCTGGTCACTAGGAATATAACAATGAAATGGGGGAGATGCTTCAAAATCTCCTGAGCCCCTGCCTCTAAGAGCCCACCTGGACTGTGTATCCCCAGGGAGTGAAGGATACCTGGGCATAAGTGCCCTAGAGGCGGCCAGACAGAAGTTGATGGCCCCCACCCCCATCGAGCACAAGGCTCTGTCCTCAAGACCTCAGCACTTTCAGGTAAGGAGTTTCCAGATTGAAAGCCACATGAACCCTCAAATGTGTCCTCAGGCCATTCCCTCCTCTCCACAAAGTTAAGATACAGGATTGGAGCTTTAGACTAGTTAAAAGTGCTCGGTTCCTTGCTACATGCCCTAGTCCTCCAGGGACCACTCAGGGGAACTTGGGGGTGTAGCTAAAGCTTGAGACAGCTCCACTGAGGCAACAGGAAGCACTGTTGGCTATGCACCAGCAGGCCCTGCAAGATGCTAGGGAAGCAGGGCAGAAGGCCCCAACCCTGCCCTCCAGGAGTTCTTGAGATTGTTGGCAATACCAAGCTAACTACAGGCAAGGTGAAGCTAGCCACAGGAGAGGCTGAAGAGAGTTTGGGAGGATCTGTGGGATGGTCCATGGGTTCAACTGTGAGTTCTGGAAACCCCACCCTATAGCTAACCAAATTCCCTGTGATCTCTAGTCTGACCTAATATTTCTGCTATGGTTTTGCTGCCACTTTTTCAGAAGACTGGGAGTCATCCTTGATTACCTCCTCTTCTCACTTTACTTCACCCCTTACATCCAGTCCGTGGCTAAGTCCTAAGTCTTAAGATACCCACATCTTCATCACCACTTCTGTTTCCTGGCCTGAGCTACCACCATTGCCTTCCTGGACCACTTCAATAGCTACACCCTCCCAAACTCCTGTTCATTCTTTTGTCAAAGTGGGGATTATTCAGTTGATAATCTCAAAGACATCATTTTCATCATGCCATACATCTGCTGTAAAATATCCTTAAACATGAGGATACCCCAATGTCCTCAGGACTAACCCCAAGTCCTTATGATGGTTTCCCAGGCCCTCTGTAACTCAAGCTTGCCCCGGCCAAGCCTTCCTATACCAGCAGCCAAGAAAACTAGCAGTCCCCATTCTCAAGCCTGCCTCTCTGGGAACCAGGCCTGTGCTCATCTGTAGCCTTTGGAGTACCTTCCTTCTCCCCATATGCCTATCCCTTCCACCAGGCTGGTTTACCACGGGATAGGTCGATGTGCCCAATCACTGCCTCTCCTATGTTCTGAGGACAAGGCAAAATTCAGACATGAGGACATGGCCCTGGTTTGGCCCCCTCTTGTCACTGATGGTCAGGTGTCTGCATGTGTATCTATCCCTGAAGGGAACCCGGACATGATGGAGACACAGAAGACCTCTGGAGGATGGCCCAGCCCTGGCAAGCTGGAGGCTGTTAATTACCTTACGGGCACGTGACAATGTGGTCACAAGTCCCCCTCACTGTCCTGCCAGACACTGCCATCTCCCCTTCCTTCTCCCACCCGGCCTCAGTCTAGATCTTACATGGGCTCCTCATTGTCTTTCTCCCTTCTGCCTTTTGACTCTAGGTTTAGGTATTACAGTCCCTTTACTGAGCTTCTGTAGATTACATAAAACGGTGGAAGAAATCACAAATCAGATCAAATCACAGATCATAGATTCAACTGCAGAGAACTGATAATTTTTAATTCCTAAGAAAAGATCATAGACAAAAAAAAATCCCACATAACTCACTGAGAAACATTAGACTTTATCTTTTTATTCTGTAACAAGCCCATACCAATTGAGAAGAGAAACTCTAGGTTTACACAAGATGAAAAGGTGAGGGGACAATGCCCAGAATAGAAAGAAAGCAACAGAGCCTCACTGGGCTTATCTTCAGTCAGACACCCCCCTGGGCTTCCCCCAGGGCTGCTTTTTCTATCCCTGGTAGATACTTCTCACCTGAGCCATTTGTTCTTTTAGAGAGGAGTCCCTTGGAGAAGGAAGCCTGGGATCACAATGTCAGGTTCCCATTTTCTCTTAAGGTCCGAGTGAGGGTGTTTGAAGCCCGACAGCTCATGGGCAACAACATCCAGTCGCTGGTGAAGGTGGTGATTGGAGGCCACGAGCATCACACACGAGTCAAGATGGGAAGTAACCCTTTCTTCAATGAGGTGGGCACACCCGCCCTTCAGGGCTGGACAAGGCACTGTGGCCAGCTGCCTTAACCAGGGGCTGGCGCTTCCTGCAGGCAACCAGCAAACTTGTTTTATGAACTGAATGCTTTCTGCTGTTTATTCCACAAATATTTCCTGTGTACCTAGGAGGGCTGAGCACTGTGCTGGGCTGGGGATGCAGGTAAAGTCACTGGAGCCCTGCATTTGTGGAGCCAGTGACCTGTGCTCTGCCATGTGAACACATAGATGACAACCCTGGAGTAAGATTGGTGTGACAGAAGCCTAGGAGGGTCATGAACACAGCTGAGAAATGCAAGCTCAGTTCATGTTCATTTTGTCTCTTGTGGAAGCCCAGCAGGGTGGCATTGTCACCTCCCCAAATTGCAGCATTACTCATACACAGTAGGAACTTGAGGAATACTTGTTGAATTGTCTGGTGAATAGAAATAAAACATAAAGGTGGAATGGGCAGAGAGCAGAGGACTCAGGAAAGGCTCACAAAGGAAGGCTCTGCTAGGGAAAGAAGAACAGGATAGGGACAGTCACTCATGGAAAAGGAAGTGTTTGCAGAGGCCTGGAAGAAAGCAGCGGAACTGTAGATATGGGTGCTGCTGCAGGGAGCCTGCAAGGTGAGCTTGGGTCAGTCATGGAGGGCGTCTGGGAGCCATGAAGGGCATAATCTGGAGAGTGACATGACCAGTTTTGCATTTGAGAAAGGTTCTGGCAGCAACGGAGTGACGCTGTCGTGGGCTGACAGGGTAATCAATAAGGAGGCAAGGTTCAAATCTCCAGCCCAGGGCAGCTAGCTGGGCCTTGAATTAGGTTCTCCAGGGATCCCTCCCCTGTCCTTTACCAGGGCAGAAACTCCTCTGCCCTAATCTGCTCCCAGAAGAGGAATGTGAGGTTGGTAGCAAGCTGAAAGAGATGAAATGGGTAAAGGAAGGGGAAAAAACATGTTCATCTGAGTCTTTAGGCTTACTGAGTCCCAGGTGAAGTGTGGAAGAAATATCAGACATCCTACCCCCCTTCTTTCTATTTCAGATCTTCTTTCAGAATTTTTATGAAGCGCCCACAAAGTTCTTCGATGAGATCATCTTAATCCAGGTAACAAGTCAGACAAAATGGTTCCTCTTTCTGGCCCCTCCTTCACTCCAGGAAGCACTTCAGCCCCCAGCCCAGAGCGGTTATAGATTGATTGCCTTTCTGACCCCAAGGCACCATCTCTACCACCTTCTTCACCCTCCAGCATCCCAGACCATTCATTCAGCCATTCAACAAACGTTACAGAAGTTACAAATAAACAAATGCTAGGCCCTGAGGTAGCCACTGAGGTGAACAAAGCAGCTCCTTCCCGTGCAGGATTCTCATGCCACTAAAAGACTTCTCAGGTCCCCTCAACATGAGCTCTCCCCTGACCTGTGGAAGCCGGGTGACAATGGCGAGCACCTGTTTGCAGAGAGGCCTCTCCCTCAAGGGCTGACAGGCCGTGGGCGCACAGGCAGCGCGGTGGGAAGGCGGAGCGCTTTGTGCTGAGCTGGGGCAAGTGAATTGTCCTCTCTGATCAGTGTCCTCAGCACTGAAGTAGAAGAATCTGAACCTCACAGGTGTCCTCTGAGCATGAAATGAGAAAACCTCAATAGAAGTGTTGAGTAGACCCTGAGAATCCTGAGTGTGCCCTTATAATTTCTCCCTTGAGGATGGGGAAAACTGGGGTTCCGCATAACTGACATCTCTCTGGGCATTTCCCACAGGTGATGAATTCCTCAAGGCTGAGATTCCATTCAGAGATCGGGAGATTCCAGGTAAGCTCTGGATGACAGAGGAGGTTTGGGGGAACAGAGGCCACCCTGGGCTCCATGCCCTCATCTAAGGGAAGGAGTTGGATTTGATGCAGAAAATTCAGATTCGCATCCACCTACTAACTGGGTGACTTGGACAAGTTATTTTGAGCGTCTGTCTCCCCATCTGTATAATGTTGATAATAATATATTCAACCCACAGGGTCACTGTGTGGATGAATGAAAATAACATTCATGAAAGCACTGGGGCCACACTGAATTGCCCACGTTTGCAATCCTGTGGACATAGTCCAAATCTCGGCCTCCAGGAAATGGAAGTAGAGGAATCAAAAAAGCCAGTCTCATTGTTAGAGAAACCCAGAGAAAGTGTGTGCCTGTGAAGACAGTAAAAACTTTGCTTTGAGAACACACAGACTGAGTGATGAGGAAGTTTACCCAATAATGAAGGCTAAACTAAGATTCCCCAAATCCAGGAAGATCAGGAAAAGGCAGGCTTGCCAGATTAAATACAAAATGCCCCATTAAATTTGAATCTTCAACAACAAACGCTTTTTAAATATGTGTGTCCCAAATATTGCATGGTTCCTTACGAGATATTACTGGGGTCATATATTTGCTACAAAAGTGGTCATTATTTATCTGCAATTCAAATTTAAGCAGGCATCTATGTTTTTATTTGTTAAATCTGATAACCCCCTGGGAAAGAGGTCCAGCCTGAGAAAGGAAAATTTGGGACAAACCAAAGTAAGGTTTCTATCTCACTACTTGTAATAGGCACATCAACTATTGTGGTATGCCCCTCCCCCATCTACCCCTAAAAGAAGTAGCACAGGCTTAGAAATTAAGAGATTCTTGAGAGGTAGGCTAGATGGCAGGAGGTAAAAAATGTGCTTTTGACAAAGGCCACTGCATAATTTCTAGACAATGACCAAGGGTAGGAATAAGGTTCAGAGGTCAGAGAAAACCTGCACTTTTTTTTGTTTTTAAAAATAAACTCCCTGGTGGCGCAAGGGGTTGAGTCTCAGCACTATGAAGCTATCCACAGCCACTGCAGCACCAGGGAGATTCCCACATGGCGGGGCAGACCTTTCCTTTCTCGCCCACTTCTCCCCTCAGTGCTGTATTTCAGTCAGTCTGCCTGTTCTGCTCCCCACTCTGTCTCTGGTGAATCCTCTCATCCCCCATACCTCTGGCCTGCATCCCAGCTCTTATATGCATAAATAAATAAATCTTTAAGAAAAAAAATTACTCTCCTGGAAAATTTCAAGTATGCACAAAAGCAGGAATAGTGTCTTATATTTCCACATCCTCATCACTCAACCTCACCAGTTCATTCACCAACCATGTTTTATCTACATTGGCTGGTTTCACACACACCTCCCTCTGTCCTCCCCTCCACTGGATAATTCTGAATCACATCTCAGACATCACATCATTTTATTTTTAAATTCAGTATGTATTTCTAGAACATACAGGTTTCATTAAGCATAATCACAATATATTTATAACACCTAAAAATCTTTACAATTCCTGGATAGCACTAATTAGTCATTGTTAAAATTCCCCTAGTTGTCTTTTTTTTTTTTAAAGATTTATTTATTTATGCATACAAGCTGGGGTACAGGACAGAGGTGTGGAGTGGTAGAGCCTTCACCAGAGACAGAGTGGGGAGCAGAACAGGCAGATCAGAAATACACTGCTGAGGGGAGCAGCGGGCGAGGCAGAAGAGGTCTGCCGCACCTTGTGGGATTCTCCCCGGCTGGGCTGGGCGTCCCTGATGACAATGTGTCATGGGAAAGTGTTCAAATCTTTTGCTCATTTTCATTATTTATTTTCTTCTCTTGAGTTTTGAGAATTTCATGTATATTCCTGATACAACTCTTTTATCAGACACAAGTCTCAGAAAGATTTTCTCTCACTATATGACTTGTCCTTTCTTTTTCTTAATAGTGTCTTTCAAAGAGCAAAAGGTTTACAGTTCCATGAAGTCCAGTTCTTCAAACTTTTCTTTTATGGATTGTGATTTTTTATTATATCTAAGAAATTTTTGCCTACCTAGCCCAAAGGGGTAACCAAATTTTAAATAGGTCCTCATGGAGAATTTGGGCACTGCTCTATGGAACCCTCAGATGTGGATTATAAAGGTGGGTGTCGTGCTGTGCACACCCTTCAATTTTGTGCCACAGTCCTCAGATATCAGTGAGAAACTGTCTCCCAAGGGAAAGGGAAGACATGGTCTCCTTTGGCAGCCCCTCCCTTGAGTATCCTCTTCCATTGGACTGGAGGTCTCCTTCCCTCACCCAGGCATAGGGAAGAGCAATGCTGTGCTTGATAGGCAGGGCTGCGTGGTGGTTAATTCCTTACTTGTAGGACACTGGGCACCTCTCTCAAGCTCCTATTCAGGAGAAGTATTGGGGAGCAAAGGTAAGAATGTACCAACTTGTAGTTTACTGAAAGGCTAAAGGAGTTAAGGCAGGTCTTGTGCTCAAGCACAGTGGCTGGTATTGTCTTTGGTTTACTTGGTGTTACAAATCTTTTCTGAAGATCCTAACTAATCCTTCCTTCACTTTTGTCTCTTCAGACAGATATTGGGTTTATCTACCATTCCCCAGGTAGGTTACCGTTGTTGTAAATACTTGTGTCTTCTGAGAAAAACCAGGCCAGGTGTCCAAATATCTCAAAATCCCTATATGTTCAACATGGGAGAACATTAGAGAGAGTAAATTATTTTCTGTCCTTGATAATATCTTACTGTACTTTATGGAATTTATCTTGTTTTATTAACATATTTCTCTGCAAAACTCAAGGCATGCCTTGGGTCAAATGTTATCTTTTATTTCAGCCATGGGTTGAATTTCTATTTTTGAGGCTAATGTTGAGAGATTGAAGTTTGAGAGGTGTCCACTGTGATCTGGTCATAACATATAGGCTTGGGGAAAATGCTTGCTTCTCTCACATCTGGGTAGTAATCACTGTAAGTCCCCAGTATAGAAGAAAGGGGTCCCTGTTATCTATAAGCAGCAGCTGACAACCTTGTCAGAGTGCTATCATTGCTTAATGGTGAGAGTGATTTCCATTTTCCTCTGCTACTGAATGGGAACCAGAACCTATGAGACACATTTCCACAGCCCCCTCCCGCAGAAACAAAGCCTGGTTTCAGGGAAGAAGGGTGGAGACTGCAGGCTGGCCTCGCACAGTCCCTCTGCTTCTCCAGGTCACTCATTCCTGAGGAAATGGATAGGCCTCTGTCAGCCAGGAAATCCCACCAGTGGCATTAGAGGTTACCTGAAAGTCACCATCTGTGCCCTCGGTGCAGGAGACCAGGCCCCGGTGAGGCTGTTCACCTCCTCCCCACTAACATTTCCTACCCTGTGGGGTACCCCTGGGCCCTCAAAGTGTCCATTGACCTTTACACACTCTCATTTGTCTACTGGGTTGTCTGCCTCCTCCTCCCACACCAAGTGGAAGTCAAGGTCAAGGAAGCCAATGGTGGTTTTGGCCATGACTTCCCCATCACCCCGACCCTAGTAGCTCTCTGGTCTCTCCAGGTAGATCAAAAGCTGCCCTTTGAGCCTGATGACAACGATACCGAGATCTTCAAGTCAGCAGTGGTCCCTATCACAATGATCTACTTACAGTTCTTCATCTACTGTGGAGAAGACCTCCATCTCAGTTAGAGTCGGGACGGGGGTGGGAGGGTAGAGCATCCCTGAGGTTCCTGACACCCAGCACCCTGGATTCTCATAGGCTTTCCGTGTTCCATTTTGACACTAACCTAAGATTTGGGGTTGGGAGAGAGGGGAGATGAAATCCACCAAGAATTGTTTGACAAAGGCCTGTGGACACCCTTTCAAAGGGGCCAAATGCCCTTGTCCTGTCTTTGATGCCCAGATATAAACTCAGGGTGCCCCATGCCAGCCCCCACTCTGCTGCCATTATGTGCTATGACACATAATAGCACACAGAGCGGGGAGTAGGAGAGGTCTGTCTAGGGGCATCACATAAAATTATTGTGGTGGGCGGAGGGATTAAGTTGTTCTGTCACCTCTGCATTTCCTCCCAAAACACCAGTGATGCTACTCTCTCAGAAACCTTTTAACTTCTTGTTCATAGAGAAACACCACTTGGTGAATCCTATGTTGGAGGTGGAACTAGTTGGAAAAAAGGTAAGTATAGGAGGGATCTGGCACTTAGAAAAAAACAAGGAAGAAAAGCCTGGGTTGGTGGGCAGGACCTCAGGAATCATTTCCCAGTTCTCCTATTAATGGGCAGAGTGTTCTCATTAAACTAGGAACTCTGGGAAGGTGGGGCCCTCGCTTCATCACCCTGTATCCCAGAGATGTCCACTGAAAGCCAAATGCACAAATGAGTAACTGGAACTATGTGCTCGCAAATAAACAGCTTTGAAACTGTCACTGTCCACTCAGTTTCATCATCCATAAATTGGAGATTCTAGGTGAGAGAGTTCCTGACAGCCCATGAACCTCTGTAAATATAAAGTAGCTCTTTCCAGTGTGTGCTGATGGGTGTTCTAGGCAAAAAATTAAATAAAAATAAAAAAGGATCCTGTGTTCATATTTGGGATATGCTGGGATATCCCAGGCTTCCCATTCTATTTAACCATAATCTGCTTATTGGAAAAGGCATTAAATCCAGTCTACAATCTTAAAGGGAGGGAGGCTAGTGTTCACCTTCTGGAGGGAGGCATCACAAAGGATCAGCGGGCATATTTTTAAGCCACCCCACTTAGTATTTCCCAATGAGTGGTTGGGGAACCTCAGAGCTGGGTGAGATGCTTTTGGGTGGTACGCACACATTTTCTAAAAATTTTAATATTTCTTTAGTTTTCTTAGCATGTGTTAAAAAGTTTAACTACTCCAACTAATCCTGGATTTCCACTAACATGACTGTTTATCATAAGGTTAAGTTTAAAAGTGAAATGAAGTGGTGCTTGAAAAGGGGCATGCATTGTGCCCCGCTGCCACTGCCTGTTTCTGCTCGCTTTTCTTTTTTTTTTTTTAAAGATTTATTTATTTATACATACAGCTGGGGTACAGGCCAGAGGTGTGGGGCGGCGAGAGGGTTCACCAGAGACAGAGTGGGGAGCAGAACAGGCAGATCAGAAACACACTGGTGAGGGGAGCAGTGGGCGAGGCAGGAGAGGTCTGCCACACCATGTGGGATTCTCCCCTGCTGGGCATCGAACTGGCATCTAGGCTGCCGGACAGCTCCACAGCGCAGCGCTCAACCGCTACGCCACCAGGGAGGCCCTCTGCTCGCTTTTCTAAAGCAATCTAAAGTTATCTAACAAATCCTTGTGTACACTCATTTCATAAAGTCAATAGTCCTGCATCTACTAAAAAATGAAGTCAATTGAAAGCTGTTTAAGAAAACTATGAAGGAACCTGGATCCGGGTAGGTACACAAAGAACTCAAGTGGCAGCTGGTGGGAAATTGTCCCAGTTGTCCCAGGGCTTCCCACGATCGGCCCTGTACTGGACACAGCCACCATCCGTGGGAGGGGAGGCCCGGGGACAGAGGAGGGCACAGGCTGACTCTGACACTGCTTTGGATGTTCCCAGCTCACAACCCACGTGCAGACCCATACTGAGAACCCAATATGGAACCAGATCTTGACCTTGCCAGTTCAGGTATTGCTGTTCCTTCATGTCTGCCCTCCCCCTCCTGCCCACAAAGGGAAGGAAAGTTTGGGTGTTTGTGTGTGGGTGTGGATGGAAAGTAGAGGCCAAGAAACACAGCAAGGCTGGGTGGGAAAAGGCACTGCCTGATCAGTAAAGCCCAGGACACATTATAGATGTTTTTTTTTTTTTTTTTCAGTATTGAGAAATGAGTGAGTGGGGATCAAATGGGGAAGGGGACCCAATGGACCATAGTGGTGGTTTACATCTGAAGTGTGAACCTATACCCCAAATTGCTTGTAAACCAATGTTACCGCAAATTTTAAAAAAGATACAATTTAAAAAAGAAATGAATGGGACATACAATTGAACTTTTCAGAGAACTTAAATGTGCCCTTTCACCTATATTAAAAAAAAGCAACAGCAAATCCTTTAGAGACTCATTCTATGTTGTATCTTGCATTTCTTATCTTCTAGGCAAAGTGCCCTGAGTGTAATCGTAGTTCTTTGTTGATGGCTTAGAGGCAATATGGGAACACTACTATTACAGTGAGCTAATGTAATGAGGGGTTATTTATTCCTACACCAAATGGACCTGACATGCTCTTCTTTGTGAGGTTCTGTCATTTGATTTTTATAGCCTTCTGGTCCTCCTCAGTCACCTGCCCGCAGTGTGAACTCCAGTTCTCACAAAGCTCTGGGAGAACCTTGATTTCCTTTGCCTCCATGCCAGGCTTCTAAGGGCTCTTTGCAAAAGAAGAGCAAGCAATTCTGAGAGATAATTGAGCTCTCTCAAAAGTGCAAGTGCCTAGAACTTTGTGTGATGTCTATTTGGCCATCCAGAGAGCATTTCACTTTCTTTATAACTTATATTTGTGTGATACCAAATTAGCTAATGAGCTCCCCTCCTCTTCCTTTGGATCTTCCTTCTTGTTTGTAGATGCTTCCCCCGTCTGCTTCCTGGTGATTTATCATTTTTAACTATTTTTCATAATCCTTACCTTCTTGTTGATTATATAGACTCATAAAGTGGGAATAAACTTTAGAGGGAGCCTAGATCACTTAGCTGATCCATGCAGATCATTCAGTTCAGGCCAGAGGAGATGCCAACCCTTCCCAGAGGGGCAGCTGTTATTTACTCTTTGGGGAGATAGATGGTCTACTGTTTAAAAAGTTGTGGAGGCATTCTAGGCCCACGATCTCCGCTTGAGATGGTTTGGTAAGTGCGCACAGTCAGAATGGGCCCGGGGCTCACGGATCCTCAAGCTTATGCAGTTCGGGACCCATTTTAAGAACAAGAATACAAAATGACCATAGATCACAATCTTAGGCTTTTTTGGGGTCTTGTAGTGGGCCTCTGCAAGTGGGGAGCCCTAAAGCCAAAGGTCCATAAACTTCTGTGGTCAGTCCGTCTTGGCTGTGGTTAAATAACTCACTGGTCACTGAACCAGGACTTGGACCCACACCTAGGACTTCCCAACTGCTCTCCGTCCCCAAGAGGACCAGACCCTCCCAGCGTGCACTCAGTTCCTTACCTTCCCCTTGCAGGTGCCCTGCCTCTCCACCTACATCAGGTTCAGAGTCTTGGACTGGTGAGCCAGTGGGGAGAAGTTAAAAAATATGGTGGGAGAGAGAAAACCAGAGCTGGGCCAGGAGCTCAAGCTGCACAATGTGCTTCTCTCCAACCCCAGTAACAGTCACCAGGAGGAGATCGGGACTGTGACCCTGTCCCTCAACCATATCTCCTCCACTGGAGCAGAAATAGAAGGCAAGCAAGCTCCCCTTGGCCTCTGCCCCTGTTCCTTTCCCACCTGCTCCTTCCCCTGATCATTCTTTTCTTCCAGGAATGTACTCTGGCTTCCTACCCTGCTTTGGCCCCAGCTTCCTGACTCTGCGTGGGGGTAAAAAGGCCCCTTTCAGGATCCAGAACGAAGACACTGTAAGTTTCTCATGTCAGCTTTAGGGAACAGTAGAGGTAGAACTGACCATGTATAAGACGCTGGGGCCTGGGAAATGCCTGGGGAGGACCTGGCCCTACTTCCTGTCCACGATGCTCAAGCAGGAGACATAAAATCTGCACACAAACGGCCATTTATATATGGGACATGCACTTTGGCACAAAAAAACAGAATAGGTGGAGTGCTCTGAGCATTCGCAGAGGGAAGGGCATGGAGATGAGACTGCGGGTAAAATTTCAGCGGATGGAAAGGTTATGCAAGACAAAAGCAAAGGCACAGGTCAAAGGGGGAGGCTCTGGCTTATAAGATGATGATAATGGTTAGAAAACCACTTCCCACTGGCACAAGAAGGGAGCAGCCCTGGGAAGGGCTTTAAGTAAGGAAGAGCTACAGGCACCAGGACCCCGATGCCCTCCGGAGGTGCTCTAATTCACACTCGTCTCTCTTCTCTAGGGCCCTTTACCCCTCGGCCTTGTGGTCAGGCATCCTCTCTGCTGGGAATGAGGCCATCAAAACCTCTAATAGAAGGCCAAGGGAACATTCCAACTGGCCTCCTTAGGTCATATGTACTCCCCTTGGACCAATCACTGTTGCCAAAGAGGTGGAGCATGCCCTGACTGACCCTAATTAAGAGCACAAGCTCAGTGGTCATCACTGTCCCCTCCAAGCAAGAAGTTTTTATGGGGAGCAGGGTTCTTCAAGTTGGCGGATAGGAGAGGGGCCAGGCCCCAGAGGTTTCCTGGCATAGCCATGTCAGGGGCACCTGGATTCTTCCCTGGATAGTGGTCAGCCTTAAGCAGGAATTTACTGGACCCTGTCTTTCTGCCAAGGTGTTGTGAGATTTGCCTGCTCCTTTTCTCTCATCCATTTCTCCCCATTTTCCTCTTTGTTACTCTAGACTTTTCCCAGCTCTATTAAGGATGGTTTAGCTTATCGAGGCCGAATCTTCATGGAGCTAGTCACCCACACCACTCTCCATCCAGAGGCTAGATTGAATAATATCGCCTATGATGTGACCAGAGTAGAGGTAACCACAGGACACAGGTAACCAAGGACCTTCTACCTGCCCCAGATGTACTGTGGGGCCCATTTCTGACATTAGAGAGGTCCTGGTCATAAGCTGAGAGCATGAGGGTAACAGATCCACCTGAGTCTTTCCTAAGCCCCAAGGAGGCTCCATGCTGTGCCAAGCCCAGGTGGTCAGGCACCCATAAGGCACAAGAGAAGGACAGTTGAAGAAATATGTAATCTAGTTAAAGAGAAATGGTCTAAGGAGTTTGGATTTCTTCCTGAGGGCAGGGGAGGGCCATTGAGGCAGGAAAGGGCAGGGGGAGCAGTATTGAGAATAGACTGGAGGGAAGTAAGTTGGGACCACCTGGTCAAGAAAAATAGAGGTTTGGGGAAGAAAGCTGAGAGGGAAAAGTCAGTTGCAGAGGCCCTTTGGAAGCAGAATGAGGAGCGCCAGTGGCTAGGAGAACGAGTCCTGTTACAGATATGAATGCTAAGGAGCTGCTCATTTTGGGCCTTTTGTGGCAGGGTGCTCGGGTGGCATGTGCTAACACACAGGGTCCCTGAGGGAGTAGCAGGTCTGGGGGAGATGATGACTCCCACCCTTGACTTGTGTTTATGAACCCTCTGTTATGCCAACCAGTGCCTGAGGCGGTCAGGCAGAGGCCCCTGTGCCAGTGCAGGGTCTGCACGCTCTGGTGCGCATCGGCAGTCCCCGGGTGGGGGAAGCGGGGAGGAAGGCAGACTGAAAGGGGAAGGGAGCCTCTCGGGAAGCCACAGCCTGAGAGGCAGGGGGCAGAGGAGTCTATGGAGGTAGCACAGGGGCAGCTCCTGGGGGAGAGTTACAGGACACGTGATGGTGCTCTGAGTGTGGGAGGGAGAGAGGATGAGGACTCAAAGATGTCCACCAGTTGTCAGGAGGGACTGACAGCCTTGGTTCAGGAGAGGAGCCAGGCCACTGCAGATGAGAGATATTGGAGAATGCGCTTACAGGTAAGTGCACAGAAACTTGGCTGGAAAGCAGGAGACGAGATGAGGTGATAGCTAAATAAAGCTCAGGGGGGCAGGAGGGTGATGTTTTAAGACAGGGGAGACCTGAAGCTAGTGAATGACCTGAAGCTAGTGAAACTAGTGACTGGAAGCACATGGGAGCAGGCAGCAGAAATGAAAGAGTGGTTAACATGGTGGACAGTGAACCCCAAGGCAGATGAGAGGCATGGCGGGAGGAGGGGGCTTGAAAGAAGTAGATGCACTGCTGTGCAGCCCCCACCACACGCCCTGCCCACACTTGGCTTCATCCAAGGAAGGTGTTTAGGCCAAAAGGGAAGGGGTGGAGGGGCCCAACTCAGTGCTGAACCTGGCCTGACAGATTTCAGAAAGGGAAGAAAATAGGACAGGCTGGGTGGAGGGGACCAGGCGATGGCGGTTTGAAGAACTGCCCTTGCTTAGCCAGGTGAGAGGAAGTCAAGTCAGGGTTTGGGGTAGGGGTGGGTATTCAATGATGGTTTACCTAGCTCACCCAAAAGAGACACCGAGATGACCTTTGAAAGAAATAGGGCACCTCGTTCTTGCACCCCTACCTGTCTCTACAGCTTCGCTCACCCTTGGCTTATGTTGGGGGGTTATTGTTTTAGAAGCACAAGAACCGCCAAAAGTATGGGTTATGTGTCATCTTCCTTTCCTGCACCATGATGCCCAACTTTAAGGACCTGATCCAATTTGAGGTCAGCATTGGTCACTATGGAAACAAGACGGACCTGAACTACAAACCTCTAGTCTCAACCATACAGTACAGCCCGGTGATATATGATGGTAATAGTCCAACCCAGCCAGAGTAGGGTGCCTATGAAGTTCCATGAGCTAACACCTAAAAGAGTATTTCTTGGTGTGCACTAGTCTTTCATGTATCATCTTTGTTCATGTCTATCCAAATCTTTTGCTCATTTTTTAATTGGGTTGTCTTCTTCTTGAGTTACAAGAGTATTTTTTATATATTTTGGTTATAAATATTTTATCAGATATATGATTAAAAATAATCTGTGGCTTACCTTTCTGTTTTCTTAATGCTGTCTTTTGAAGTGCAAACATTTTTAATTTGGATAGAGTCCTTTTTTTTTTTTTTACAGTGTTATATCTAAGAACTCTTTGTCTAACCCAAGGTCATGAAGATTTTTCTCCTAAACATTTTAAAGTTTTAGTTCTTACTTGAACTTGAATCCATTTGAATTAATTCATATACAGATATCCTACTTTTCAAGTACCAATTGTTAAAAAGACTATCCTTTTTCCATGTGAGGTTTACCAAATTATGTTTTAAAATATTCTATTCTATTGTTTAGGTTTCCTATTTGAGGAGTTCCAATTACAGGTTTAACAATTCTCCTTGACTTTCGTCTATATCTGTCATTTCTCCCTGATCCTTTTTGATGATTTCCATTTTATTTGGTTGCTTTTCTTCTTTCTATGCCTTTCACTAAATTAGCAAGGTCTGGGGCCTCCCTGGTGGCGCAGCGGTTAAGTGCTGCGCTGTGGAGCTGTTGGCAGCGGCGACGCGAGTTCGATGCCCAGCCGGGGAGAATCCCACATGGTGCGGCAGACCTCTCCTGCCTCGCCCGCTGCTCCCCTCAGCAGTGTGTTTCTGATCTGCCTGTTCTGCTCCCCACTCTGTCTCTGGTGAACCCTCTCGCTGCCCCATGCCTCTGGCCTGTACCCCAGCTTGTATGTATAAATAAAAAAATAAATCTTTAAAAAAAAAATTAGCAAGGTCTAATATCACTTGGGCTTCTTTTTATGTTGTCCTCCTTTCTATAATATTTTGCTTTTGCTTCTGCTTATTTTCTGAGTTTTGCCAGCTCATATTTCCCCATTGAGTCTTGAGTTCATTTTGGGAGTATGTTTTTGCTGGCACTTTCTGTATTCTGCTCCCATCAAGCTGTGCTTCCAGCTGTCTGTCTTACTATTCATTCCCCCCAGGTGACTTCTGTTGCACTTGACTCCTTAGGGCTTCCTCCGGCAATCATAGTTGCTTTTGGCAGTTCTTATGTGTATTTGGAGTCTGCAGATTATATCTGCCTCTTTGATTTGCTGAAAGTAGAGTTATTTTCCTTCTTGTTGTTGCTTTTGTATGCTGTCCAAAGTAGAAGAGGAAAATTGCCATCTTGTATCCCCATGCTCATAATCTGAGAAACCCCAGTCATGGATCTTTGCTTATTTATCATTCTAATGGCTCACTTGCTGCCAAGATCTGAAACTGGTGTCTTCCAAGAATTCTAGAAAATTATGATAGTTTCTCTTTGAAAATTACTTCTTCATTTCTCTTTTATATTTCCTTGAATTCACTTCATCCTCTATAGAACTTCTCACACTGTTCTTCATATTTTAAAATTTATTTTTCTGTATTTTTCATCTCCCTGGGCTGTGTTCTGCATAATTTCTTCTAAATCTTCTAGGAGACATCTTAGGATACCATTCTATTTTTTAAGATCTTGGTCCTTCCTCCCCACTTTGTTCTTCTCCATGGCATTTCCCAACATTTGATATACAGTATTTCATCTATTTGTTTTGTCTTTTTGGCGCCCACTACTTTTTAAATTATTTGTTTAAAAGATGTATTTATTTATTTATAAATAGAAGAACTGGGGTGTAGGCCAGAGGTGTGGGGCGTGAGAGGATTCACCAAAGTGGGGAGCAGAACAGGCAGATCTACTGAAATACACTGCTAAGGGGAGCAGCAGGCAAAACAGGAGAGGTCTGCTGCACCATGTGGGTTAGCTCCCTGGCCAAGGATCAAACTCATGCCGCAGTGGCTGGCAATAACTTGACAGTGCTGAGACATTAACCCCTGGGCCACCAGGGAAGCCCACTTCTACGTATCTTTTGACAATGTTGTGTATACCTTTCTGTGGGCCTTAGGAGTGGAATTGCTGGGTTAGGGAGTAGGTATATTGACTCTAAGTCACTCATTTTCTTGGAACCTTACCTGTGGGACTTGACTAAAGTCTTATGATCCAGAGAGGATTTGTCTTTGCTTTCTCCAGTTACCTAGGGCACTGCCAACCAGAGATCACTTTAAATTTTCTCCAGACCACCCAAGTGGCATGAATGCAGAGTGCTATCTGTATGAAGACCCACTGATGGCTACACATTTTCAGTATAGTCTGCCCTCCCAGAGCCATGCTGGAGATGGGCAAGTTTCCTCACTATCTTTCTCTGTGTTAATGATTATTTGTCACTGACAGAATTTAGGTTTTGGAGTGCCAGATTTGCACAGTGCGTTGCCAGTTTGCTAGAGTTGCCATAGCAAAGTACCACTAACTCGGTGGCTATAGCAACAGAAATATATTCTCTCATGGTTCTGAGGCTGGAAGTCTGACATGAAGTTGTTGGTAGGGTTGATTCCATTAGAGGGGTCTGGGAAAGAATCTTTTCCAGGTCTCTCTCCTGGCCTTTGAGAGTGGCTGGCAATTTGGGGCTCCCTTGGCTTGTAGCTGTATCACCCCAATCTCTGTCTCCATCTTCATGTGGTGTTCTTGTTTCTCTGCCTTCGCATGACTGTCATCTTGCTTTCTCTCTTCTTATAAGGACACCAGTCATAGGGATTAGGGCCTGATCTCCAACGTGACCTCATCCTAACTCATTACATCTACGGCAACCCTGTTCCAGATAGTCACATTCTGAAGAAGAGGGTTAGGATTTCAATATATCTTTACAGGATCTCAATTCATAAGACATGGTGTCTCTTGTTAGACTCCCCCAGCCTAGGAAATGCTAGCCTTTCTCTCCTGCCTCCTGTGCCCAGGCGGTTGCCCAAGAAAAATGCAAGTTCACTAAGATCTGCTGGAAACTCAGAAGGCAGAGGTCAGCTTTGCTTCTGCTTGCCTCACAGGGTTTCTGCATTCACTTTATTTTTGGCTTCTGCAGATTTCTTCCTTTTGTGCCAACTCAGCTGTACTTTCAAATAAAGAATCATTTGTGTTTCATTCAGCTTTACCCATCCCCCTCATTTCTTTTTTTTAAGATTTATTTATTTATGCATATAAAAACTGGGGTGTAGGCCAGAGGTGTGGGGTGGTGAGAGGATTCACCAGAGAGAGAGGGCAGGGAGCAGAACAGGCGGATCGACCGAAGTACACTGCTGAGGGGGGGAGAGCAGCAGGCAAGGCAGGAGAGGTCTGCTGCACCATGTGGGAAGCTCCCTGGCCAGGGATCAAACTCCTGCTGGAGTGGCTGTGGATAGCTTCATAGGCTGATACTTAACCCCTTGCGCCACCAGGGAGGCCCCAGCCCATCCCCCTATTTCAATAAGCAACATTGCCAGAGAACTCAACCTGCCCTACCTGCCCCCCAGCCCCTCTCCTCTGCCCTGCAGACCCTTTAGGTTAGAAGTCTGCCCACCCCAACCAAACCTCCTCACTGAACTCAGGGCCCACTCTCCTACCTCACAGACCACCCAGAATCGACACCTTACTTTAGGTATGCCCCTTATCTTGGCATCTCCCCTGAGGTTAAGGGCACAGAGCTCTGGAGATGCCTGCATTGCAATTGCTTGCCTGTGCAACCTCAGGCCAACTGCTGCTCTTCACCAGCCTTGACTTTCCACTTGTATTAACTGGATACTTGGAAAGTCTGATGACACACCGAGCACGACGAAGGCTCGACAAGACCACTGTGTTCATCAAATGCATACCCCTTCTCAAGTGGCCCTCGGCCCGGTGCATAGGAGGGGTTTCGTTAGGACTATGAGCAGGTGGAATCCTTGGGGAATGGAGCAGCTCAGGAAGAAGGTCTATGAGAGGAGACAGTGAAGGGAGACCTCCCAGAGCCCCTCAGACACTCCCACCCGCATGTGTGTGTGTTTCAGGGAACATCTACCATTACGTGCCCTGGTACAACACCAAGCCCGTTGTGGCCGTGACCTCCTACTGGGAGGATGTCAGCTTCCGCATGAACTGCCTCAACCTCCTCCACGTCACTCGGGACCGCCTGGTGAGCACAGGAGGGCTGCAGGGGCCAGATGATTGGCAGAGAGGGAAATGAGTCTGTTAGGAAGCGGGTCCCTCAGCTCATTCACGCCTTCCACACCAATTGAGGTGGAAGTGCTAGCTACACTGCCAGGCACTGAAGACACAGGATGCCCCTGTCCTCAGTACCACCAGCCAGACAGTTACTATGCGGTGCAGCTAGGGCTGAGAGAGATGCAGGAGCTGTAGGAGGAGACCCTGGGGATGGAGAAGGGGAGATGAAGAGCGTAGAACCAGAGGAGACACTTGTAAAGGAAGTGACATTTGAGCAGTCCTGAAAAATGAGGAGTTTGCAGGGGACGAAGTGGGGAACAGAGAAGAAGGGATAATGTAAAAGCCAAGTTTGGGGGTGTGGGAGCATGGAAGTGACATGGAGAAGCTGGGAAGGGTCATATCATAAAAGTTTTAGGTGCCTATCAAGAAGGAAAACCAACTGAAGAGTTTCAGGCAGGAGAACCTCAGACATGAATAACTCACACCAATGAGAGGGAAGCCCGGAGTCAGGGCTCTGTCCCACTCCATGGCCCAGGCCGTCCTGACTCCCCGGCACCCACTCTTCTGTCAGGCAGTGGGAGGTGTGTGGAGACCTTAACCTTGCAGGAACATGCTGCAGCTTTGGATCAACATACCCAGGTTACCCCTCAAAGGTCCCCTAGTCCTGACTGAAAACATCTTGGGTCTATCAGTTCTGTAACCCATCCCAAGTGAGCCCCATGCTTACTTGCCCCTTCTTTCCTGTTGCCTAGAAAGCTAATCTGGACACCCTGAAATCCATGAGGAATCCCAGGGACCCAGCTCTGCTCCCCCAGTGGAAGAAACTGCTGAAGGAACTTGCGGAGGACTGCAAGTAGGAGCGGGGCAGGCCTGGGGCTGGGGCTGAGCTAGGTCAGTGGCTGCCAAGGGGAATAGACCAGCACCCTTCAAAGCAACCTCCCTCCCTCCACCACCGCCATCTTACCCCACCTCACTCGACCTCCTCAGGAAATACAAACTCTGCCCAAATCCTTTCCTTTCCTGAAACTCAAACAGAGCCGCTTCTCCTCTCCTGTTCAGGCCTGACCTCCCACTGACATTCCCACCATGTCCGCCTCTCTCTGTCATCCAGATAGGCTCTATATGTCAGGGTCACACACCATCCCCCTGCTGCTCCTCTACCTGTAGTGCCTCTCCTAGCCCTGTACCTCTCTGGCATCCCCAGCCCAACCCTCCAAGGTTTGGTTGGCCCTGTATATTGGCTCACATCCCTTCCAGAGGTGGTCCCTAAGCGCAGGCCTGGTTTGTGGCAGGGGCTGGGAAGATGGGGAGACGGATGAGAACTCATGGGCCAGGCCGACAGTGAGCAGGATTCCCAAGGAGGGGTGGGAAGTACACCTGTGTCAGGACACCAGGGGGTAGGGCAGCATCTGGGGCAAGTCCAGCATCTCTCCTCCCTGGTCCTGGCCATAGGCGCCCTCTGCCCTGCATGACCCATCAGCCCAAAGCCACTGAGCTGGACAAGAAGAGGTGGCAGCTCCGCAGCCGCCTCCTGCAGGAACTGTCTCAAAGTGCTAAGGAAGCCAAGCCCAGGAACATGGTCACCACTGCAGAGGGCTGGCTGCACCGCCTCAATGCTGTGCTCCCTGAGGTGGGCAGTGGGCGTGCAGGTCGGGAGCAGGCCCCGGAGCCATCCGTGCATGCCTGATGCCCTCCTGCCCCAGCAGCCCCAGGTGAGCATCCCTGACGTGATGATCTGGCTGATGGCCAATGAGCAGCGGGTGGCCTATGCACAGGTGCCCGCGCACAGCGTCCTGTTCTCTCGAGCGGGGACCCTTTACTCCGGAAGATTTTGTGGGAAGACACAGACCCTTCTCCTGCAGGTAGGGAAACAGTGGGTCCTCGGGGGAGGAGAGGGCCCAGAAACACCCCAAAGGAGAACCCCTGAACTCTTGGGGCAATCCCTATGAGTCTCCCCAAGGACATCCCACTTCCTCCCTCCTGGGTCCTTTACCAGGCAAAATGGAATTTAAACAGTTGTGAGGGCAAAGGAGGGGTCTGTGACCATGAGCATGTGGCTGATGCTCGTTCATATCCCTTGTAAGTTTTCCTCAAATTCATCTCTCTCATCCTCATGCCACACTTGGCACAGTCCCTTGTCATCTCTCCTGTGGACCACAATTGGGTGAAATCCCAAGTATTTCACACCTACAAGGATTGTGCACCAGCCCAGCATATCAGAAGCAGGTTGCAAATAAAGCTAGCTGACTACCAACATGTCAAGCCCTCTTCTCACCCCAAGGCAGAGGGGGGACACTCACTCCTTTGCTCCTCTCAGAGGCTCCCCTTGTTCCCCATTGATTCCTAGAGAAGGCTCAATTTCAGGTCGTTCTGGGCTTCCCAAACCTACCCCAACCTGCCTGCCTTCCCCTTCCACCATAGTTGAAACCCCCTCCATGCATATATGAGCCCTCGTCCTGCAAGATTTGCTGAGACCTGAATCCTGCTCCTACCGCTCCCTGGGTTGGCTGGACCCTGGCCACGGTCTGTTCCTCTGTAAACAGCCTGGGGGTAACAGTGCTCACCTCACAGTGGTATATGGGGATCAAAACAGACACTGCTCATTCAGCTCTGGGGGCAGGGACTGGCACAGAAAGCAAGCAGTATGATCACTAATTCTGTTGTCGATGCATCATTGTCATTGTCACCACTCTTCTGCGGAGTCCTCCCAGCACTGCCCCTCCCCAACCCCCCCAACCCTTGCCAGCCTCTGATGTGCATGGGCCCAAAGGTGTAACCCTTTGCATGTTCTCTCCCGCTCTGCTGGGCAGGAAATCTGCATCATTTCACTTTTTAGCTCCAGAACCCAGCTCAGGGTTATGTCCCTGTTCTTGGGTCTCAGGGTGAAAGGGCAGGTGTGTGTGCCCTCGCTCACTCATGCCCCTGCCCTGGAGGGGCCCACGCCCCTGTGGGGTTGACCTGCCTCTGGCTCAGTACCCAGAGGGTGAAGGACAGAAGGGCGTGCTCCCGGCCCACCTCCGAGTCTGCATGTGGCTGGGCAACGTGATGGACAGCAAGGGCCTGCAGCTGCTCCGCAATGGCGAGGTGGTGGTGTACGCGGAGACGGTGAGCCACCAGCGGGTTCTGGGATTGTGAGGGGTCTGACGGGAAGGTGACAGAAACCAAAGCAACCTCAGATACCAGCTCGCGGGCCCTGGTGGGTGCACCAGAGGTGTGCTCAGAGAAGGGGCAGCCAAGTGTTTCTCTGGGAGACCTGCTGGGGATTTGCCGGGAGCTTCTCAGTCGGCTCTGGGCATGGGAAGTGAGGAAGCTTCAACTTGCAGGACCCTCCCCCACCTCCCCCCCAGTCACCAACATGGCAACCTGGGATGCTGCAGACCCCAGCTGGGTCCTTCGGGCCAGCCTGATGGGTGGGGAAGAGGAGGCCTGAAATGGTCAGAGGAAGTGGAGATGAAGCGTCTTCCACAGAATTATAAAGCCACGGTGGGGCATGGGGCGTGGGGGGTGAGCAGCCAGCCAGAGACTACTCTAGAGTCAGAGGGGAGTGGAGGGCGCTCTCTCCCTTGGGGAGGATACTGCTCAGAAGACCGCCAGCAGAAGGAAAGTCGGCTTTAAGTTTCAAGCGGTTTACTGACTTAAAGCATATTTCTATGATTCCTAAGATGCATGTTGTGGCCAGAGATATCATGTATGTAGTCAGCCCTTCTGTAGGACTTGGAGAGTCTGGAACAGACGGGGGATACGGGAGGAGTACAGGGAGCAGGGACTGAGGGAGCAGGGAGCGGGGTGACGTGAAAGGCCCAGAGGCAGCCAGGCCGGGGCAAGGAGTGAAACAGGACTGGATCCCGGGGCCACCACAGGGTGAATGAGTCCTGGCTCGGGACACTGGGCCCTAACATAGGCGTTCACCCGACACTGCCTCTCACTGGTTAAACAACCTGGGGTGGAGTGGACCTCTGAGCTGAGTCTCCTCATGTGTGAAATGGGAGCATGAGGCATGGACCTGAGCCATGGTGAACACTTGATGAATGCAGTCTGACTGTGCTGAATAATAGTGGGGGGAAGTGATGTGATCTATGGGTTTTTGAGGGGACACCTAGATAGGGTGGAGACAGCATAAGGAATGCAGGCCTGACAGTCTCAGGCAGACCTGTCCTGATAGTGATAACACAAGCTCCTGGCCCAAAGCACAAGAGTCACATGGCCCTTTCTTGCCTGAGAATGACATTTCCAGAAAGTGTTTACAGCCCAGAGTTGGGGGTCCAGGGCAGGGCCCTACTGTGTGCTGGGTAGGCAGCAGGCACTGATGGCCTCCCCTTCCCCAGTATGAGAACGAAGCCAAGTACAAAGACCAGTGGGGGCAGCAGGGGCTGCATCACTGCCCCAACTTCTCAGATGCCATGGGGCACAAGGCCCTCCCCAAGGAGGACTTCAAGGAACCCCATGGATGGCACTGGCAGGGGAAGTGGACAGTGGAGCCTCAGAGAAGGTAAGGTTGGGGTACAGAGACTGGACGCTGTGTGCCCTGGACATGCAGCACTGGAGTTGACTCTTCTCACCGGGGAGGGCGACTTAGCAGTCCAGAGAGGCAGACACACGGCCACTGTAGCCAGGCCTCAAGAGTTGGGGTGCACAAGACAGAGGGCCCTACCTACCCACCTGCCCTAAGTGTTAAGATCCCACTGCCCAGCCTTGCTTAGAGCAATGGGGCTTCTAGGTAAAGAGTGGCCAGCCAGGGGCCTCCCTGGTGGTGCAAAGGGTTAGGTCTCAGCACTATGAAGCTATCGGCAGCATGAGTTAGATCCCTGCCAGGGAGCTCCCCACATGGCACAGCAGACCTCTCCTGTCTTGCCTTCTGCTCCCCAACTCTGTCTCTGGTGAAACCTCTCACCCACCCCTCACACACCCGCATACCTCTGGCCTACACCCCAACTCTAGTATGCATAAATGAATCTTTAAAAAAAAAAAAAGAGTGGTCAGCCAACAGAGGAGAACCCCTGGGGCCTGTAAATCCAGAGAGATGTGCTAGGAGTTTTGGGTGTTGCTGCCCCCAGACTCCTCCTGGACATAAACATCAACAAGAGCCAGGTGGTAGAGGAGGTGTACGAGAACCAGCATCGAGACATCACTGGGGCCTGGGTGTCGGCAGCCATACCAAACACTAATTTGGTGAGCAGGGACTGAAGCTAACTTGGGGGACAAGGGGGGCCAAGCAATGCTAGGCAGCTCCAAGGAGGCTGCCTTGGAAGCTGGGTTGTCCAAGTGCAGAGAGCTCTGGACTAGGGGTTACCATCTGAGCCTCTCTCTCTCCACACACCATGGGACCCCGGGTGAGCATGAATGGGGGTTGTATTCCAAGATGGCAGGGAGGGGTACCTTGAATAAAATTGTAAGGAGCAGCAAGTGGGAGTTTCCTTCCCAGGCTCTTCTCTGATGGTGCTTACCCGGAAGGAGAGAATCTGCCTGGGTGCAGCACTACCCAATAGAACTTTCTGTGATGTCTCTCTCCGTACTGTCCACACATGGCTTTCAAGAATTTGAAATGTGGCACTTGTGAGAGTGAGGAACCGAACTTTGAATTTCATTTCTGTTTAATGAATTTACATTTAAGTGGCCCCAGGAGGCCGCAATGGACAGTTCAGGCCTGAACGGTCATACGTGGCGCCAACTCCTCTCATCCAGGAGATGGAGGCCTGGGCTTGGGCAGACAGCATCTGGCTGAGAATCAGTCCCGCTGTTGTCACGGCCATTAGTTTGATTATTTACTACTTACAATTTGAAAAGACAACTTGGTAAACGCATATTAAATGCATATGCCGGTGGCCTCAGATGTAGCGAGTGTGTCTGCTCCTAGGGATAAAGGCTCCAAGGCACTGAAGCCTTGGTAGGCGAGTGGACGTTTGGGAAGAGTGAGTGAAGGTGGCCTCCTGGTCAGACACCCCTTAGCCTGCCCTCTCCACCCACAGAATGGACAGCCAGTAGATGCCCGGGAGAACATGAAGTGTCCCCACGGCTGGCACGTGAAGAAGAACTGGACTGTGGAGCTGAACCACGCAGTGGACAACGAGGGTCAGTCCTCTGGTTACAGACTGAGGGCAGGAGGAGCTGCCAGGGCCCACACTCTACAGAGCAGTCACCTCAGCATGGGAGGGTCTGAATTCCTGGGGACCCCAGCCTCCAGAGAGTAGGGCTCCCGCCCTTTCCACAGATGCAGGCCTCAGTTTCGAGCCAGGCTGGCTGTGCGCTCCTCCTGAGCCCTTGAATGCGCACCTGGTGGTGGAGCTGGGCCCACCCTAGGCAGTCCCAGGGCAGGAGCAGCAGCTGGAGGTCTGCGGACCTGGACTCAGCACAAGGCCTCTGCTGCTTCGGGGCTGTGTGGCTCACAGGGTGCCTCCAACCTCACCTTCTTTTGTAAGAAGGGCAGTGGGCCCAGTCCACTCAGATGACACAGTGTGGCCGCAAGTTCATTTCCACACCTCAGGGTCAGAGAGGCCTGCACCTGGGGGACAGCACTGCCACTTTAGCTTGCCCTCTGGGGCCCATCCTCAGGCTTATCTAAGCCTCCCAGCCTGTGGGCACCTGAGCACACAGAGGCATGGTCCTGCCTCTGCAGGCTGGGAGTATGGAGTGGGGATCCCGCCCTCGGGGCTCCCCCAGGTCTGGAACTCGGTGGAGAAGACCTACTACTCATGTCGCCGGCGGCGCTGGGCGCGGGTGCGCTTCAGGGACCATGGAAATCTGAGTCACGAGCAGGAGACCCTCTCCTTTCTGCAGCTGGTGAGGGGCCGCCTGGGTGGGGAGCGAGCCAGGACTGCAGACAGGTTCCACCTCCCGTGGCAGGAGGGTGACTCTGCACCACTCCCTGCAGCACCACCCCAGCCTGGCAGAGGAGGAGGGCTGGGAGTATGGCAGCTTCGGCTCCAAGTTCCACCTGAACCCTCAGCCTCAGAGTCAGTTCCGCCGCCGCTGCTGGCACCGCAGGCTGGCTCCCAACAAAGAGAAGGATATTGCACCCATATTCCTCCTGGAGGGATCCTTGGTAAAGCCTCAGTGACCTGGAAGTCTCCTTCCCCCAACCCCCCACGGCCCCGTCTCACAGAGAACCAGGACCTGACCTGGGTGTGGGCCACCAGCCAGAGATGCCCGAGGTGGGGGCTTCTGGGCCTCAGATCCACATTCTTGGGCTTTGGAGGGTAGAAAAGGGTGAACTGGGCTTGGGCTAAAGGGCACAGGAAAAACACCCAAACACCTGAGAGGAGATTGTCCTAGGCATACAATTTGGACATGGAACAAAAGGCTAAGATGGAAAACAGCAAGATGCCAACTCAGAGTATCTCCAGATCAATCATGAGCTCCTTGAGGTCTCTCCTGGAGGTCCCCCACGCACCCAGCCTGCCCTTCATCTACTGCGTCTTCAACAGTGAGCATTTAACTGAGTGGGCATGGGTGGCCCCAGAGGCCCAGCGTGGGAGGGCAGGACACAAGGAGGGACAGATGGGGCTCCTGGGAGCAGGTGCTGGACACTGCTGCTCTCTTACCCAGAGCCCCACTACTACCAGCTTTTCTGCTACATCTACCAGGCCCGGAACCTGATGTCCGCCCGGATCCAGACTTTCCAGGGTAGGCAGCAAGCACTCCTCCTCCAGCCCCCAGCAGCCCCCTGATGTGGCCACCCAGCAGCATTAAACTGTGGCAAGGAAGGGGATAACAGATGCAGATCATCTCCCACCTCCCCCCCAGATCATGACCCTGGTTTGGGGAAAAGACACAAAAATGAAGAGTAGAAGGCAGGACTCTTGAAGTGTGTCCCCAAAGCTGTGGAATCCAGAAAGAGGAATTGGGGTCTTCACCCCTTGGAGGCACCACTGAGCTGAGCCTTAAAAAGGGCGGCATTTGCCTGGCAGAGGACTGATGAGATGTGAAGGCAAGGGAGAGGTGACGGGCTTGGGAATTCCGTGTCCTTTGTGTTGAACTGAAGATGAGGATGGGAAGAGGGGTGGCAATTCCCGGTCCTGTGGGGAGGGAATCTGCCCTTGGTCCTGGGAGGACCCAGAGGTTTCAGGTGAGTCACCTGCTCCCACCCTGTCCTGTTCCAGCCAGGTAGTGGTGTGTGCTGGGAATGCCATCTGTTGGGCATCAGCACCCACACATCAGGAGGGCCACTCGACGTTCTCCAGTGACAAAGCTGTTCACTGATGCAGTGAAAGGGCAGCACCCCCGAAATTCTTCCAGAGGTGCCACAGGGTCTCTACCTTGCAAGGTCCAGGCTTCAGCCATGGTCATAAGAAACAGGCATGATGACGCAAGTGACCTCTGCTTATATGCCATTGCTCTTCGGCTCACACTGAGGTCACCGGGGGGCCGGCAGCAGTGGTGGCTGCTTGAGCTGGGCCTCCCTGGGTACTTGGTCCAGTGGCGGCGGCGGCAGCCAGAGGAGAGATGAGCCTCACTGGCCAAAGACGTGACCCCCTCCTCTTCCCTACTTGCCAGGACCCTTCATACGGGTGGTCTTCTTGAACTACAGCCAGTGCACCCAAATCCTGAGAAGCTCTGCAGCCCCAACGTGGGACCAGACGCTCATGTTTCAGCATCTCCTCCTGTATGAGAATCCCCTGGACACCCAAGAGAGCCCCCCACTTGTGGTGTTGGAACTGTGGCAGCGAGACTCCTTGGTAAGGTGGAGTGGGCTGGGCAGAGTTGCTGAGGGGTTTTCATTTTAGAGAACACACAGGAAGTGCTTCAGTAGGGCCTGACTGGCAGAGCATCACGGAAACATAAATGCCAGCTCTCGGCCTATGGTTGTCAGAATCCCAGGGCTGTCAGACATGGCTCCCATGTTATGTGAACTTCCACTTCACTCCAGGGCAATGAGAGCTTGTGGGGACGGAGCATGTGGCCCCCGGAGGTTTGGCTGGATGTCCAAAAGCGGATGCTGCCACCCATGAGATGGCACCCACTTACGAAAGAGTTGGGAGACCAAGAGGGGGAGATCTTGGCATCCTGTGAGCTGATCCTGGAGACTGAGGTACTGGGAGAGAGGTCTGACCAGTAGTGTGGTGCTCTGTGTCCTACCTACTTCACCCCCCTGCTACAAGTTCCTTCCCCAACACCTCCTCCTTAGAGACGGCCTGGGGCCTTGGAACCAGAACACTGGGCTGGGCCCATGTCTACCCAAGCTCTCCCCCATCTCCCTGCCAGCTTCTGCCCATGGGACTCTGAGTAGAGCCCTCTTATGGACCTGCTTGAGTTGGGTGCAGGGACAGCAGGACCAGCCAAAGGGGACTCAGACTCCCTGCTCTCTCACCTCATGTCTTCAGAGTCTCAGAGCGAAGTCGCCAATCTTCAGTGTTCCTTGGAAGAATGGGTTCTACACACTTCCCAAGAGTATCCAGCCCACCCTAAAGAAAATCGCTATTGAGGTAATGATGGGATGGGCAGGGTGGGCAGGGTGTACGCATCACCCAGAGCAGCCAGCACTGTGGAGCTCTCTTTGCTGACCCTACTGAGCCTTCATGGCCAGTGATCCAAAGCTTCGACCAGAAAGGGAGATGGGGGGAGAGAGGAGAGAAATGAAAAGCAGACACTGAACAGTTTAAATTATTTTAAGGCAGAGCTCTGCAGCAGCCAGTAGATAAACGGCTTTAGCCTTCTCTGTGGTAGTTGAGCCTCCTGCTGCGCCCGTGCTATAGTCGGGACTACTTTCCAGAGGAGGAAATCGAGGCTCTGAGAAACATACATTCTCTGCACTGTGATGCAGGGACTGAGTAGTAGAGCCAGAATAGGGGCCCTGCCCTGCCTGATCCCAAATGGTGACCCTGATGTCTCACGTCGGAAGCTCTGTGCGTTGCCACCAATCTGGCAAAGAGTAAAAGATGGTTGGGTTCTCCTGGAGCTGGTGCCTTCCCTGAGATCAGGCAACCTGGCTGGTTCCTGCTCTTGTCCCCTGAGGACATCTTCCGGGTACCCAGTGTCTGTCAGTTGTGAGATCCAAGGTGCTGGGTTCCTGAATGGCCAGAGTTCTCTGGGCTACAAGTTAGCCTTAGGAGTTCACTCCTGAAAACTGATAAGGCAGCCTGCAAGGTAGGACAGTATCTAAGGGGCACTGGAGGTCAGTGAAAGACAACTGAGGGCACCTCCCCTTTGGAGGGGGGACAGCAGCCTGCAGGCCTTTAGAAGCACAGATGCCCTCCAGGACAGGCGACCTGGGTGAGCCTTCAGCCTGACTTCACCCAACCGCATCCTCTAAGGCACCATCACTCCCCTCCCAGGACAACCCCTTTTGCTGGCCGGGGCCCCATTACAGAGGCACTACCTGCCCCTCGTCCCCCCTCCTCCTCTGTCTGGCAGCTCCTGGTCTGGGGTCTGCGGAACATGAAGCAGGTGCACTCCCCCCAGCTCCTGGTGGAATGCTGGGAAGAGTCCCTGCAGACAGAACCCATAAGGGACTTCCAGGCCAACCCCAACTTCACGGAATCAGTCCTCTTCTTCACGCTGGTAAGCAGCCCTCAGGCCAGGCGAGGGCAGCCCTCTTCTCTCGGGAGGCCTCACTCCGTCTCTCTTGGGCGCTGCAGTTCATGCCTGTGGAGGAGACCTACGTGCTGCCCCTCGTCTTGAAGGTGGTGGACGTGCAGGACTTTGGCCAGCGGACCGTGGTGGGTCAGGCCAACATTGACTCCCTACAGCCCTACTTCTGTGACCCTTGGGCGGTGAACTACATGTCCCCAAGGCTTCCAAGTACGGTCTTTCTCTTTGCCCTTGCCCAGGCTTCACCCACAAGTCATCCCTGGGAGTGGGCTGGGCCCTGGCTGCCCTTTGGGGTTGGTATCCCTCTTCCCCGTTCTGCTCACCTCCTGAGACTCATGATTGCTTTCTCCACACAGCGCTGACTGTGAAAAAGCACCACATGGTGAGTAAAGAGCTTGAGACCCCATTTTCTCCCACACCATTTAAAGGGAATCACCTTGTCCCTGAGGAGGGAAGGAGTAGATTAAATACAATTCTGATATCTCTAACCCCAATGTGAGGCTTAATTATACACAAGTCTACAGCAGTGATTCTCAGCCTAGAGTGTACATTGGAATTGCCTGAGGGTTTAAAAAATCCTGACAGCCAGGCCACTGACCAATCATGAGAGTTGCTGGGATGGGAGGGGCAAGCATCAGCGTTTTAGTCCAGCCACTCACCCTCTCCCTCCTACTCCCCACCCGCTGTGATTCCAGTGTGTTTTCAAGCTTCTGAACTATGGCTCTAGAGCAGCGGTTACCAGACGCAAACGCATGGGAATCCCTTGGGCATCCTGAGCAAAAGCAGATTCTGTTTGCGCGGAAGGCAGGGCCTTGAAGTTTTACATTTCTGAGCCTTCCCGGAGTTCAGACTGAAACTGTGGGCAATGAGAACTAAGAATTATGCTCACAGTCCTTCTCATCCCCAATCCAATTTGGGAAATCCCCAAATTAAAGGGCCTCTGTGAAGTGCAAAGGAGTCAGATGGTGAGTGGGCTGTGGGCTGCTGGGGCTCACCTCACTCACTGTGCTCATCTCTCAGCAGCTAGATAACTTCTATGGAAAGTTCTGGTTCAAGTCCAGCAAACATGAGGTGATGTAGACTCAGCCTGAGAACAAGGCATTCTGGTCATCCCAGGAAAGCAGGGATGGGGGTGGGGTGAGGGGTGGGGGGACATGACTGGGCAGAAGGCCACTATGACTTCTTTCAGTGGCCAGAATGCCCCTCTCCCCTGCCAGGATGAATATGAGCATGACGTAGACTGGTGGAGCAAGCTGTTCTGGGCCACAGGCGACACTCCTAAGTCTGTGATATACAAGTACAAAGGCTACCACGCCCTGAAGGTTTGGAGGGCCCTAGGAGGGGAGACTGCTGAGAGAGATGGAAAAAAACCTGCTAGGAGAGGCCAGCAAACCTAGCCCTGGTTCCTCTGAGAAGCATAAAGGGGGGCATTTGTTCACTGTCTCCACCAGGCTTCAGGCCATACCTCCACCTGCACGCCCTGCAGCTGCCAGTGCTGACCCCTGGCCATTGACTGGGCAGACACTCTGGGGCAAGACCCGGAAAGTGTTAGTCCTTTAATGCCCTCACCCCAGAAGCTGTCCCCTCGGTCAAGCCCAGGCCTGCCCTCCCCACCAGCCTGGCCCCCCCACACTTTCCACAGGTGTATGACTGTGAGCTAGAGGCTGTGCCAGTCTTCCAAGGCCTGCAGGACTTCTGTCAGACCTTCAAACTCTACCAGGAACAGCCCAAGAGGGACAGCCCTGCAGTGGGGGAGTTCAAGGGAGGTGTCTATCTGGGCTTAGCTGCCGGTCTCCTGGGCCTCTTATATCCTAGAAGACTTTAGTAAGAGCCCTGGCTCTATGTGCTCCTCATGGGGATGGGGCAGGGTAGGCTTGAAAAAGTTTAGGAAGTAAAGAAGCAGACACCAAAAGGAAGCAGACACCGATCTATGCAGGGATTCAGGATGAGTTCCTCTAACACATGCAGGGTGAGGGTCTCTCACTCCCGCTCTGTCCTGTCCTGGCCTCTCAACACCTTGAGTGCCTGAGAGAACAAGTTCAAACCTGACAGGATGGATGCTGGCAGAAGAATTCACATCGGAGGAAACTGGAAGCTCACTTAGTGACCCCATTTCGTTTACTCAGCACCCCTCCTAAACATCCCACCTAAGCAGTGTTCCCCACAGAGCACTTCTGTTGCTCCTGCCTCTATAATGTCCTCCCCACGGCCTTCGGTCCCTGCCCCTCAACCTAACCCTCTCTCTCCTAAGATTGGGCTAGGGACACCTCCCTCCAGTCGGGCCAGAGCTAGGCTGGCACTGTCAAGCTGAGGTGGCAATACTTTTTCTCCCCAACATACACAGGGCCTTTTCCGTGTGTATCCCTTTCCTGAGAATCCAGAATCTCCTATCCCCCCCCGCCAGTTTATGACTTGGCCCGAGAAAGAGGACTTCCCTCAGCAGTGCGTGGTGCGGGTTTATGTGGTACGAGCAATCAACCTGCAGCCCCAAGACTACAATTGCCTGGTAACGCGCAGCCCCGGCTGCAGGGTCATTTTCCCTGGGCCCCCTGCCCCTGACCAGGCACCTCCCACACTCTACCCTACACTTCAGTGTCCTGGAGCTCCCTCCAGATGCTGACATCCAGACGGCCAAGTCCCCACAGACTACACCTGGGGCAAGGGTTCATTTCTGTCACCTCCCACCCTTCCTGACCAACCCATACTCTCCATTTCCTGTCCTTCCCTCACTCATCTGACCCCCAGTGTGACCCTTATGTGATCCTGAAACTGGGACAGACAACGCTTGGCAACCGGGATGAGTACAAGGCTAACACGTTGGATCCTGTCTTTGGCAGGTGAGCTGCTCCAACTCACCCAATCCTGCCTCTCCACTCTCCTCCACACCATGCCAGGAGAAAGGTCCAGATGGAAAGGAACCCTTGCCTGCCTTTCTAGCCTCCAAGTTCCTAGCATGGTATCTCACACACTCTAGGTGCTCAATAGATGGAAGCTGGATGGATGGGTGGCCTCGTTTGACCCTCCCTGTCAGAGGCCTATAAAAAGTTATTTTAAGCCATAAGTGGAGGATGGCAATTGGCAGACAAGAGTCCTCCTAGACTCAGCTCTCCAGTCACCATTACCCAATAAGGGGGTGGAGCATGGGTGTCTGGGGCTGGGATGCCACAGAGGGAAATGTGTAGATAACATGGTCCAGTCTCTGCCATGTCCAACACCCTATCCTTAGGATGTTTGAGCTGAGCTGCACCATACCCCTGGAGAAGGACCTAGAGATCCAGTTATATGACTTTGACCTATTGTCACCTGATGATAAGATTGGAACCACAGTCATCGACCTCGAAAACCGACTCCTATCTAGCTTTGGAGCTCGCTGTGGGCTCTCCAAATCCTATTGCATGTGAGAGTGGACTGGAACCAGGGCAAGGGAGCAGGGTGGGAGGGAGGAGTGGGCCCACCGCTTCCTTCAGAGGCGCTTGCATCCTGGGCTGGGGAACCAGGGCCCGAACCTGCCCCCACTCATGATTCCACCATTGGTCACCCTGCAGCTCAAAGCAAAGTATTCTCCAGGACCCACACCTCTTTTCCTCTCCTCTCACATATCCCCAGATCAGGGCCCTTCAGGTGGCGGGATCAGATGCCCCCAAGCATCCTCCTGGAACACCATGCCAAGCGGAAAGCACTGGCTTCCCCTCGGTTCAGCCCTGAGGAAGACTCTGTTTTTTACAATGGGAAAAACTTCAAACTGAAAAGCTTTGGTGAGGACAACACACTGCCGGAAAGCATACATCTAGCCTCTGAAGCCAGAAGAAGCCCCTCTCTCCTTAACCTTGGCACTGTCCAGGCTAGGATCAGGGAGTGGGGTGGGAGGGGGGCTACCTGGGAAATGGAAGGACTAATGATTTTGTGATTCCTTCCTCCCAACACCCTCTACTTTAGAACCCAAGGACCCTGAACCCCCTTATTTGGGACCTAAGAAAGAACGCCTTGCACTGTACCTCCTGCACACCCAGGGACTGGTACCTGAGCATGTGGAGACCCGCACACTGTACAGCGACAGCCAGCCCGGTATCGACCAGGTATGAGACTGGAGGGGCTGGATCAAGAGATAGCTATTCAGGACACAGGCCACGACGACAGGGGAAGGCATCACAGATGCACATGGACAGAAGACAAGCATGTTCTGCATGTGTTAGGGAGCAAGAAGTTGCATTTAGAATGGAGAACTTCAGAACCAGAAAAGTCAGGCACAAGAAACCCAGGCCATGTATCAGCTGTGGAAAGCATCAAAGCAGCCTACCAGCCAACGCCAGCCCTACCCTAATCTCTCCTGAGGAAGCGTGGGGAGGTGGCACCTGAGGTCAGATGTACAGACATTACAATTCTGGTTTGGCTGATAATTGCAGGCTGTTTTCTCTCCCTGGCAAGGAATCTCAAACAGAAGGGGGGGGCGGGGGGGGGGGGAATCCCCACAGGAGCCCTAATTATCATCTACCCTCCAATCACCAGAATGGCTCATCTCATTCTCCAAATTTTTCAAGCTCATACCACATTCTAGATATAAAGTCCTCTGCTAAGCATTTTGAAAAACATTCTCATTAAACCTCTTTCTCAAATAGGGTCAGTTTCAAAAGAATAAAAGAATAATATTAGGTCAGATGGCTTGAAAGAATATACTGTAACTGCCATCCTTTCACTCTTGCACTTTTTCTCACCATTTTTCCTTCTTTCTTTGACTTCTGTGCTTCGTGGATAGCTTGGTATCTTTAGAACATGGTTACACAACATAAACTGACTTGGCAATCTGATCATATGGTTTACCCTAAGTTAGGGCCCCTGGGCTGGTTAGTGAATGAAGCCCCAATCCCATTCTGGAGCCCTGCTCAGACCTGCTGTCCAGCATGACCTGCTAGGTAGCATTAACCCCGCAGACTCATCACAAGTGTGATCCTAGCACCACAGCCGTCAGGTTCAAAGCCGCTATAGTCCACCCACCTCACGGCATTCTTCTCCCAGGCAGAAAGAGAAAAAAGGGGAAGCTGGTAAATGTCTGCTTGTCTTTCTGTCTGGAGTCCGTTCCACCTATGGCTACCTCTATACCCGACCCCTCAGTGCTGGGAACGCAGCCTCAACACACCTTAGAATCTCAGCCAGGGTTCCCAAGTCTGCAGAGAACAGAGGTCAGCAAACAATTCATCTCTCTCTAGGGGAAGGTGCAAATGTGGGTGGACATCTTCCCCAAGAAGCTTGGGCCTCCTGGTCCCCCAGTCAACATCTGTCCCAGAAAGCCTAAAAGGTAAGTGACAGCACGTTCCCAACCACTGCATTGGACAGAGCAGCCTTCTCAGGGTGCAGAACATCAGAGTTCCCCAACACCGAGCTGCAGTCATTCTTTTCCTCTCCTGGGAACCCTGGGTTTCTTCCCTTGGGTTCCCCCAATGCATCAGGACTGGTGTGGGCACAGAGGGTGGCTTTCTAGGCCACTTTGCCTCATCAAGGCTACAGCTTGGAGCTATTCTCCAGCAAAGCCTCAGAGCACCATGACTGTAGGTATGAGCTGCGCTGTATTATCTGGAAAACTGCCGATGTGGACCTGAGTGACATCAGCTTAAGTAATGAGAGGATGAGTGACATCTACGTCAAAGGGTGAGGAAGAGCTGGGCTCCAGCAGTGTTCCCTCAGAGTCCCCTAGTTCTGTCATTCCTACGGGTCCTAATCCTGGGGGTGACATCTCTCCACTTCCACCTGTGCCTGATGTCTGCAGGGCAGCCCTCCCAACAGGACTCTGGAGGTGGGGGGGATCACACACATGAACCCCGGGTGAAAGGAATTTGGCCCCAGGTGGTTATTCGGGCTAGAGAAGGACACACAGAAGACAGATATTCACTACCGCTCCCTGACCGGGGAAGCACACTTCAACTGGCGGTTCATCTTCACCTTGGACTACCTGGCAGCTGAGCGTGTGTGCGTCCTGAGTCAGAAGGTAACAGGTCTGAGGGTGGGGTGCAGTCCCCCCCCCAACTCCTCCTTTGGATACCTGTAAACTATGCCATCACAGCAATTGGCATGTGACCTCAGGTGAAAATCCTTTCTAGACATTCCATCATTGCTGGTTAGTGGGCTACTGAGGTGACCCAGGGAAATCGCAGAGGAGACAGGCTGATAGTGTGCCCTTCTGCCATCCTCTAGGACTACATCTGGAGCCTGGATCCCACGGTGATGAAGTTGCCAGCCCGGCTCATCATCCAGGTTTGGGACAACGACATCTTCTCCCCTGATGACTTCCTAGGTGAGATCCTGGCATAGGGCCTGGGGCCATAGGGCAGGGAGCTCCTTCCTGCTGACGGTGTTTCTCTGGGCTCAGGGGTTCTGGAGTTGGATTTGTCTGACATGCCCCTCCCAGTCCGGCACGCCAACCTGTGCTCCAGCAGGATGATGGATGCTGGCCTCAACTTGCCCCAGTTCCTCCAATACCAGCACTTCTCCCTTTTTAAGAAGAAGACTGTAACTGGCTGGTGGCCTTGCCAGGTCCTCGATGATGGCAAATGGCGCATGTCGGTAGGAGCTGGGGAAGGGGTAGGGCTGCTATGCCACATAACTTGACTCTACTGATTTCTGGGGGCCTTATTTAAATCCCTTTTCCTTTCTGGACCCTGGGAAGAAGCCTTAAAACTACTTTTGCTCTTGCTATCAGTACTCAGCCTCCCACCACTGATGGTGTTTGTAGGGTAAAGTGAAGATGACTCTGGAGATTCTGTCAGAGAAGGATGCTTTAATCAAGCCAGCAGGACGAGGCCAATCTGAACCCAACCAGTACCCTACACTTCATCCACCCATGTAAGGGTTGTGTAAGGCAAAAGCACCAATTCCTCCTTCCCCCTCTACAAAGCTGAGCTGCTGGGCCCAGCAGTTTGAGCGGGGACTGGTGGGCGTACAAGTAGAGAGGAAGAACGGCTTCCCTTTGCTCCAGACCAGTGTTGTTATAATCAGGAGCAAAAAGACAGACTGGGGCGGGGGCTGGGGGGAGGTAGCAAGCAGAAGCTGCTTAATAAAGAGAAAGCTCTCTGCCCTGGATGACTTGACCTGAAGGTTCCCTCTGCCCTCCACTCTCTGGCATCTCTTCTGCTCATGGACAGACGCATCAACAGCTTTTCCATGTGGTTGCATTCACCTCTTAAAACTTGCTGCCATGTTATCTGGAAACGCTATCGCTACAAGATCATTGTCGTCTCAATCTTGCTGGTTACAGCACTTGTATTGTTCAATTTCATCTATTCAACTCCGGTGAGTGACTTGCATACAGACAAAGGTATTGGCTGCTCTTGAGAAGACTCAGGAGAGAGCCATCAGGCTGCTAACTGTTGCCTATTCTCTCTAGAACTATTTGGCCATGAACTGGGTCAAACCTGAACTTCGGCTGAATACTCCCAAGAAAATATTCAGCAAGCTCTTTGGTTCCAACCATTCCAAAGCTCCCGAGATCACCACCCAGGATGTGAACCCAAAGCCTACAATAGACCATGAGTTGAAATTCCTCCAGGAACCCATGAATCACCTAAAAGATATTTTTCCAGAACTTCCAGCCCCACAAAACTAGTTCTTGCATGTTTGCCTGGCATTTCTCCTATCCATCAGCTCTGCCCTTGGGCTTCCAACCAGTTACTTGTTTCTATCTTCTAGGATATATGCTAGGGCGAGGAATAATCTGGCATTCTTCTTAGAAACCACTTCCAACAAGAAGGGAAGAGTTGTAATTTTTCATGAAAATAAACAAGTTTCGTAACAAAGAACTACCTTGTAATTTGGGAGTGAGTGGAGGAGGGTTGGAAACAAAATGAAAGTCTGAAAAGGCCAGCCTTTCAGACAGACTCAAAGAGGACAGGGAGTAACACCACATCTGGTCCTCAGGGTCGCTTCCATGCTAAGATGCTCTGGAGTCAGAGGGAAAGGAGGACTGAGGAGAACAATGACTCATGTGGGGTATGCAGCTTGCCCAGGCCTGCGCGCACCTCTAGTGTTAGTGCACAAGGGAGCCATACCATGGACCAGGCATCTCCCTCCTCTAGGATATATCTGGGATCACAGTTTCCAGAACAATATTCAGTCCCAGAACAATATTCATAATGGGAACTATTTGTTTCTAGAACAAAAAGCAAGTCCAGAAATACCAGGACAAGCAATGCAAGGTCAGATAATTTCCTTGCCTCAATTCCTTGCCACAATTTGAAGGCAGTCTTCGGCTGGGTGGGAATGCATTTCATTATTTCTTTGTTCTTGTTCAAAAACCTCAAGGAACACACATAAGCTAGAGTCATATAAAACTCAAGTTCAATCTCACACATACACACCCACCCCATGACAAAAATCCCCTCTTCTTGCATCATGTCCTGGCCCATCTCAGAAGTGCACCTGGGCACCCCCATCACTGGGATCTATCCAGTCTGCCCTTGAACTCAAAGTAGAACAGCTGTTTTGTTGTTGTTGTTTTTTAGTTCTACCTGGTCTTAAGGCCAAGATCAAGGTCATAGCTTGTTCTCTGGCATACTGGGGCTGATCTGTAGTAGTGAGGAAGGTGTTAGGAGGATCACACTTTAATTTCATCTGCAGGAGACAGCTACAGCCTGTGAGGCACATAGAAAAGATATGAGAAAGCCCAAGAAAATGAAAACCATACCAGCCAAGGTCATTTCCTTCCCTTCTGAGATGACTGGACGGATCTCCCCACCAAGGAGAAGGCAGAACAAGGCATGCGGGATTTGAGGATCAGGGAAAAGGCCTGGACCTTCCCCCAAACTCACCCCTAGAAAGAAGGACATTGAGTCAGAAGCTCATGTTTGGTTTCCATCAGCCATTTTAAGAATTTCCCTTAGGCTACAGAACAGTACACAGTTAGAGAGCTCAGAGTTCTAGGCCCTCCAGGGAGATTCCAGCCTGTTAGCCAATTTAATCACAGGCAGACAGGTGAGCAGCATGTGACCTCTCGTCAGATAAGGCAGTGGAATATGGGCTGACCCACAGGGGATGACACTCAGGCTCTGCTGCTCAGTGACAATGAACTCTTCCAGGCACAGATGACGAGGGTCTCCCAGATTTGCGACATGAGAACAGCAGCTGTTTCTTATCCATCAAGAAAAAGCCAAATTTCCTCTTTGGGGAGTTTCCAACCCCAGGCTATAAGAAGAAAGCGTCCTTACATTTTGAACTCTCAAAGAGGGATTCCAAAAATCATGATAAACACAAAACATGCAGCTAAGTATGCTCCAAGTCCAGAAATACCCCATGTGGTCAGTTTACATAGCAAATGTTGCTTTAGGTGTCAAATGTAGAGCTGCTCAATTTCACAGTTAACTCCATGGCATCCATGAGACCTTCCAAATATCTCTTGATTTGCACACCAACTTTCAGCGAAACTTGACTGAGGACCTAAAGGGACCTACTTGGGAAGACCACAAACACAGCAATAGAACCAAGAACCACGCTAAAAAAAAACAAAGGCTAGAAAAGCAAGCCAGTGCAGAAAGTCCTCTCACTTATGGCAACCTCATGAGTGTCAATAAAACATTTGTTCTGCAGTCCCAAATCCCGCCTGAGAGGCATCCAGACATCTCTTCCAGCTCAGCTTGCATTTGGAGAAGACCAAGAATAGAGAAAAAGGAAGGCAAGGCAGGGAAATTTCTACCCAGAATTCCAAGGAAAACTCAAGTGGACAGAGGCTTGGACAAAAAGAAAATACCAATGAATGAGTGGCTAGAACGTCTGAGGAGTTATCAGTGTTTTGTTCTCTGTAGATTTAAAAATGAGTGCAAGGGCCTTCTGAGTCCAACAACAAGGCATCAGCCTGGGCTCTGAAATTCTTCTCTGTGATTCTGGCATCATAACAGCATGTCGTCTCTCCATCCTTCTTACCTCCTAAGTGGAAAGACTACAGGAAAAGGCACGTCACAGCAGCATTGCCCTGGGGTGGTGGGCTTCCTGAACCAGAGTTAGATGTCCCCACGGCTGACCATGGGAATGCAGTGTCCCTGCATTCAAAGCTCCAGTGACAGAACCAAGTCCTTGACCAGCTATTTTGTAGACTGGAAAAGACCTGCTGGGCTGTGTGCTTAGGCCAGTGCCTGTTCCTCCCACACTTCATGGGTGACAGTCAGAATTGGTGGCATCAGAAGGGTTCAGTAGAATCGCTTTCGGCTTTGGTCCTGCCATTTGTTGTAGAGTATGATACCAATGACAATGGCAAACACAGTGAATACCAGTGAAAAAAAGACGATGAGGAAGAGGGCCAGGCCACTCAGGGGTGGCAGTGGGGCTGTCACTGAGGAAGCAAGACAGACAAGTCAGAATTTGGGGGCCCACCCAGTTGGGAAGGAGCAACCAACAAACTACCAAGTCCCCCATTTCTGACACTGATGTCAGGGAGCCAGAGCTTAGACTCTCCTTTTCCTCATGCCGCAGTTTACAAACCTGGCAGCCCTCCTGCTGCTAATCTGTAAGATAGAGACAAGGGGAAAAGCAGGAGCACATGCTCCATGTTCTTCAGAGGAAGAACCCAGACAGGAGACAGCCCTGCAAGCTGGAAGAGCAAGTCACCGCAGACCTCCCCAGCACTATGACCTCCCTGACCATGGACCCATTTCCCAGGATCCCCTGTGCTCACTCTCAGGCAGCTTCATGTTGTCCACTGAGGGCAAGAACACATCTCGATGCAGCTTCTCCTCTTCTGGGGTTCTCTCCACTGTCAGCTCAAACAACTTCAAGGAAACGATGTCATGATTATCTAGAAGATAAAAAGAACAAGTCACCTCAAAGAGAAGTACCGGGATATTTTGTTTCAAGACTCTGATCCACAACTAACTAGACACAACCTTGAAAAAATAATTGAAACCTCTATATTCTCATCTAAACATAAGAATGGGGAACAGGGAATACGCTGTATCATCCCACATTTCAGGTGTTTTTTTTAAAGCATGCATTACCTATATAATTAAAAAATGTAGAGCTAATATAATAAACCCTATACTGTATGTTAAATCACCTAGCACAGTGAGAAGACACACAACCACTGCAACTTCCCCTTAATGGGAGGACACACACAAGCAGGATGGAAATGGGTCACACAACAGCTATTTACAGTGGACCATGAACACAATTCCCTCCTGAAGAATGCCTAAGTCTTTGCAGTTCCTTGTAACTGGGACTTTCTCTCTCTCTTAAAAGTATTATTACAAATTCATAGATTCAAATATATTTGATGTGTTTCAATACATTGAAGTTGCACCTCTCACTGATGCTCAACTCAACCCACTTTTGTTGATAGGAGCCTATTCACGCTGGCTCCTAAGTCCTTTTACATGAACCCAGAAATTTTTGATTATCTTCCTTGCTTTTCTGGGAAGTTTCAGGCTTATACATTTCCTACCTCAGCTCTCCATTGGTCTTTTCTCCAAGAAGCTCTCCTTTCTTTTAGTTAGAATTGGTATTAAGAGACCATAAAACTGAGTGCTAGGGCTGCTCATTGCTACTAGGTTATTGGGGACTGGATTTCTTGCCATATTTCTATTATTAAGTTGGTATCATCAACTGCTTGCACTGCCAGCATATTTACTAGACCCTTCGACAGGAAAATAAACTGAATTTAACTTCAATCAGAAATGTTTTTCACTGTCAGGACTGAGTTTAAGCCATTGGATAGGTTTAAAATCCAGGACAGGGCCTGGTGGCCTAGGGGTTAAGTCTCGGTGTATCACCTCTACTGCATGAGTTCGATCCCCAGCCTGGGAGCTAGCCCACATATGATGCAGCAGATCTCTACTGTCTTGCCCGCTTCTGCGCTTAGCAGTGTATTTCAGTAAATTTGCCTGTTCCACTCCCTACTCTGTCTCAGGTGACCTCTCATCCTCCATACCTCTGCCCTACACCCCAGTTTTTCTGTGTAAAACATAGACCCAGGACAATGCTCCTCACAAAGTGGGGGCATCAGAAGCTGGAATGCTAGGGTATGTCCTAAGTTTCTCAGTTTTTAACAGTCTCTTACATAATAAGTAAGATGTCAACGAGAAGGACCTTAAGTATAAGACAAATGTGTATTTGGAATGTCAATGGACAAAGAACACAGACATACCATCACAGGCATTATCATTAAAAACCTGGAGAAAGACTCCTTAGGATAAACAAAAATTATATTCTCCTTGGACATTCTAGCAGCGAAAAACAGGCTCCCATCAGGAGGTTAACTGAGCAGGTCCCAGAACATGTAGGCAAAGAAACCTTTTTCAACCTGAGTCCTATGAAGAGATTATACAGCAAAGACCTCAAGGCTGTGCCTCCCACCCTGTGCCAAGACGAGCTCTGTCCCACAGTCCTGGCTGTCTGCACAGTGTTTAGAACATAACTGCCAGGGCCTATCTCCCCTGTGACATCTCATCAGTGACATAAAGCAGAACGACGGTTGTCTGGAGTCAGGATAGGAGATGAATACTGCAAAGGGACAGCGAGATTTGTTAGCAGTGGCAGAAACATTCCAAACATACCTAGACTTTGATGGTGGTTACACAGGTGTAAGTATTTATTAAAACTCATCAAACTGTACTGTTGTACAGAAAGTATACATCCATCAACAAAGCTGATTTTTAAAAAATCAGTTGCTGGGATTTTAAAAATCAGGTTTCATTAAAAAAATTAAGATTTCCACTTTCCTTGAAATTGGAAGGCATGAACTCACTGAGCCCACATTTTCTCTTGCCAACCATGGCCAGAACTGAGTAGCTGCTGCCTATTCTGGCTGGGTATTTACCTTTCCTTTTTGCCATACAAAAGTTCTACGTCATATTAGCTTTATTCATAATAAGTTATATCAATCACAAAACCCAAAAGCTCAGTTCCTTACCTCTTCTCAAAAGATGTTATGATTGGGACTAAAATCAAGGGAGATAATAAGCACATAAAGAGAGGTTACAAATCGGGAACAGATAGGAAGATAAGTGAGAGGAGATAGGAAAGTAAAAGAGCTAGATGCTGTTGATGCCGCCTAAGTCAAGGAAGGCAAGAGTCAAGTTATCTCATCAAACAAGCAGAAGATAGGACAAAGAGCAAGGACTGAAAAAAAGTGCTATATGTGGCAAGGAAACAGAAGTAACAGAAGTAACTTCCATGAGAACAGTGCTAATAGCATGATGGGGCCTTGGACTTGCACTACAAGTCCAAGTGCAGCACGGTAAAGAGGTGGATGGCTAAGAAACAGAAGCATTACACATTCAAAAGCTGAGCACAAAGGAATGTCTGGGGGTGACAAGAAGGATGGCAGAGTCCAGGAAAAGTTTTGTTAAGAGCACAGGAACTAAGCACACTAGGAAGTGGAAGGAGAGGAGCCTGACTATAGAAAAGGGAACCAGAAATAAGTAGAGAACTCAAAACACAGACTGGAAGAGCTGGCTTGATGAAGAGGCCAACATGCTTTCTGTTAGCACCAACCATGTCCTGGAGACAAATGGACTAGGACAGCCTAGGCCTGGGCCCTGTGAACTGGAAGGCAGGAAGAGAAGCACTCTCAGGGTACTTGTGTCCCATAGTCTCCCCCGTGATGTCTCAGCAGGGGCTGGCTCTTAAGATGTGACCTCAGTCTCAGCAAATAAAGAGCACATGTGACAGTACCAGAGAGATCCCCAGTGATGGAGGAGGCACCAAAGTAGTAGCCCCGGGGCAGACGGACCCCAGGCACCTCAATGCAGTCCCTCCACTCATGCTTGCCATCGATGTCCATCATTATCTAGAATAAAAAGAAGAGTTAAATCAGGGCCACGCCACCAGGGCAGGAGCAAGACAGCCACACCTTCCAACGGATCTGGGTCAGGGACTCACCGTCAAATGCCTCTTGACATATCGAATCACAAGGAAGGTGTCATAATGGAGATTGCGGACAATTGCTGTACAGCCCCCCAGTTCTGTAGGACGCCCATCCCGATCATGATCATAGCTGAGGGAGCCATTGTTCACCATGGCTGAGATGTAGGGGAATACCCGCTGGGAAAGCAGGGAAGGAAAAGCAGAGAGGACTGTAAGGAAGTGCTCTTAAGAATACCTGCACAAACAGCAACAGGAATTTTACACATACAGGCTGAGCTCCTTATAGCAAACCAGCAGCAGAAATCCCTCTGCCTCATCATTAGTAGCTCCCAGAAACTCAAGGGATAACGGTCCAAGAAGCAACTGAACTATTTGCCTTCAGGAATTCCCCTTGCTACAGATCTGGAGTGGGCCCAAAATACTGCTTTAAACCTCTGGATTCTGACTAAAGCCCCCACTCCTACCCCCATATCACTTGAACACTAATATACGGCCCAAGGCTGATGATTTTCTTTTTTATGTGTATACTCCTATCTCCCCAACTGCCAGGTAAACTTCTTGAAGGAAAAAACTCATTTATTATACATCCTGGCATGTCTCCACCTTGGTTCCACCCCTTCCCTGCCAGGATAAGTGTTTTGTACATAGCAGGTATTCTGAAATCCATTTCATCAGGGGCGCCTTTCCATTTAGGAGAGCTCCTTCCTAATTTTAAAATCCTGTAGGCACCTGACCCTAGATGGAGTAGGTCTCAAAAGGGCACTGGCAGGCTGGGCTGCTGGATGGTGTTATCCTACCATGATGATTGTTCGTAGCCACAGGCCTTCCAGCCCACTTCAGTTTCACCCATACATAACTTTTCCCAGTAATATCAGGACACGGTTTGCCCACTGAAAGTTTCCCCATATCCTATTCCTTTTAATCTAAATCCCTAGTCCAATCTAAATCCCCAAAACAGAATTTTAGGGTGCATGGAGGTCATTCAGCAAGTTCTTATATTACATCTATTTCAGAGGCCCTTTCTCTCCAGTGGTTATAGGAGCAAAACCTTCCGTAGCAACAGTGAGCTAACCATTCCAAACAAGTCCATGGTTAAGGCAGTGTAGACAGGGAGGGTGATGAACGGGGGAAAACATGAGACATGCTACTTTAGTGAGCTCTTCATTGTCCTAAACAGTCAACATGCAAGATGACGATGCAGCTGAAATCAGAGACCAGTGATTCGAGACAATAGCCACATGGATTCTAAACAGCAGCAAATGTTGGTTGGACACATAGGGAATAGGGAATGGCCATGGTGAGTCGAGAGCTGGGTACCTGGACTCCTGGAGAATATCTCCTCTTCTGGGCCTGAGAGGGTCCAGCAGGTTATTATAGAAACAAGAGAGGGCACAGAAGACAGGAGACTAAGTCAGAAAGAAACAGCCATGGAAAAGCTATGACCCAGCTGTGATGGATGAACAAACCAATCTAAACCCCCAAAACAGAATTTTAGGGCATATGGAGGTCATTTAGCAAATTCTTAAATTACAGGTAAAACTACACTGATGCTTGTACATTTTCTAAGGAGATTTTCAAAGGGGTCCACAAGGAAGACCTCCCTAACCCATAGAGGGTCCTGAAGCTTCAGAAGCTTCATATACAGCTTTAAATACACAGTGTTTAAAAACAGTGTTATACTGTCCAAGCAGAGCCCCCACTCTCAGCCTCTGAGAGTCAAATCAGGCCACAAGTCTGCCTGTGTCCAGACTACAGTATTTCTGTAGCAAGGGAAGACAGGAGAGACAAAAAGGGCTGAATTCTCCCAAATTCAAGATGTCCTTCACTGCCCAGGGTCGAAGCTCTGGGCAATACAGCTCTTGCCCGTAAGACAAAAATTCAACCACTTGAGAGACTATGACGTTTATAACCCAAAGGGATCATTTACCCTCTAGCTGAACTTTATGAACATTTATTTCCAAATAACTTCTGTCATTTGAACCCACAACATGTGGGCAAGGAGAAAGCTCTAGGGGATTGTTACAATATGACAGATTTAGAAAAATCATGAGCTTCAAAGATACTAAGCTTTGTTCAGAAAACTGCTACAGTTCTAAGCTACTGACAATAAGAGATACTGACACAAGCTCAGTGGCACCATGCCCTATGGGAAGGGTGGGCAAGAGTGCAGAGCCCAAAAAGTCCTTCCTTTAATGTGTACCCTTTAGTCAGGCACTGACTCAGATGCTAGGAGTTCAAAGGGAAATAAGATAGATGGGCACCTGCTCTTGTGTTGTTAACATTACAATGGAAAAGACAAACAATAATATTATTTTAGATGGTAATAAATGCTATGATGAAGATAAAAGAGTTCATACAACATAGATGATGGAACATCTCTCTGAAAACGCCTGAGACCCAAGTAGTTAGGGTACTTCAAAAGCTCTGGGGGAATAAGAGACACGAGGCTGGCATAGCCAAGATACTAGAAGAAAGTAGGAATGTCTGAAAGCAGCAAGTGAGGAAGAGATTGGTGTGAGCTGATACAGGAGGCAGATCACACCGGGCCTTAGAGGCCACAGTGAGGAGTTAAGGATTGGCCACAGCATCCCCCCTTGGTTTTTCATGTCACTATGGAATATGTATAGGACTACAGAGAAGCATGAAACGAACCTGGATGATTAAATTGCCACAAGACTACTCTTCTACAACTATCATTCAGAACAAGGGAACTGTGAGTATATTATCAAGCATTTATAGAAATGGGCTTTTGACAAGAAAGTTCTCAACTTCAGTGAACAATTAGGGAAAACAGGGATTAAAAATCCCCCGGGGAGCTCTGATGATCCCCAATCTTGCTTCATTTACTACTCCCAATACCCATGATCACAAGTGTAACTTGCAAATTTCCAGAGTGTCCAGGACGACTCTCCCTAACATAAAGGTGCTGAACTTCCCAAGGCTGGTGAGGAGGCATCCAACCATCTGGCCACAGTCAGAAGCTGGGTGTCAGGGTCACATGGAGGAGCTTTTCAGCTGCACATAATTGTGGGTTTCTCAGTCAAAGGGTCTCATTCAGTAGGTCTACAGCAGGGTACAGATGATGTGTTTTTATAAAAACATCATAGAGGATTGTGATGTGCAGCTAAAGTTAAGAAACCGCACTAGTCACAGAGCCCAGCTTTGAAATCTCCACTTCAGTAACGTGTGACTTGGTCTTCAACTTTTCACCCCACATTAGTAGTAAGTCTTTAAATGCCATCTTATTTTCTATGCCTAGTCAGGAGTTCTTGAAGTGTTTCTTGGGTAGCCACTAATTTCACACAGCTGCAAATTTTCTTTCCTTGGAAAGCAGCCTATATATAGCTAGAATCCAAGGCTGAAAAATCACACTGACTCAAGCAAGGTGGTAGTTTTATTCCTAATTTAAGAGTCACCAAAAATTAGGAACTCCTGCCTATTGTCCAAATGACTGTTGCCTGTAAGGTGGAGAAATGTTTTCAAATTTTTGTATGATAGGGCCACTTAAGAAACAAAAAAGACTACATCATAACTGTATCTTAAGTATATCTTGATTAAAAAAAGACCCATGAAGCTATCGATTTACGAATCCTATGCTAAAACACCACAGGTCCAAAGCACAGGAGTTGAGGACAACTAGATAGAAAAAGTGCAGACCTCTGCAATCAGGGAGACCTGGGTGCTAAGTGCAGGCATGTCGGCATGCCATTCGCAGCTGCATAACCTTGGGTGGATTATACCATCTCTTTGAGATTCTATTTCCTAACTGCAAGCAGGGAAAATAATACACACCTCACGGTTAATGAGGTCATTTCATCTATTGATGAAATGAGGTATGTAAAGCACTTAGTACAGTGTTTGGCATTCAGGAGGAAGTAAATGTTCATTCATTCAATGACTAAATTAATGAATAGATACAGATATTGTTCATAAGGTACTCAGGTGAAAGCACAAAGTGAACATACAACTTTCAGAGCTTATGTCCTAGACCACTGGCTCTCATGGGCAGTAAGTCTCCAAAAATATTTGGGAGATTAGTAGGTTTATCTTTTTATTTTTAGCCTACTAACCAATAATGACATAACCACCACCTATAGAAAACATCATTTTTTAAAACAGAACATTTTAACACCCAAAAAGAACCATGTCATTTCATAATTAAACATTGAGCCTTTAAGAAAAGTTGCTGTACTGTTCCTGTTCTTAGACCAGTAAGACAGTTACCAATACAAGTTCAGAACCAGCATTTGGGAGCCACTCCTTGGGAGTAGTGTTTCCCAACCTAAACCATACTGCAGGCAAGTAAACTGGCCAAGTCTGTTCTCTGGAACCTAGATATGGAGAAAAGAAGAGTGAGAGAGAAGAGGGAGAGAAGAACAGAACCACAACAATTGCTGCCAAGATGTCTCCACAACGGACCCTCAGGACTGTCATTCAGTGCTACAAATAAGAACAGCTGGCATTCACTGAGTGCTTTTACTCAATGCCGGGTACTATACTTAGTAACATACACATAGGTGTTATTTAATTCTCACAACCCTAAGAGAAAGTATTAGTATACCCATTTCATAGAAAACTTGTTCAAGATAACACAGGTATTAAGTAGAAACCAGGTACTCTAGCCCTAGAGCCCTTGCTCAATCACTATGCCGCACTGCTCCAGTATCTGTCAATATGGAAAACTGTTTAGTATATGCTGTTATCGAAAAACCAAAAACAAAAAACGTCCTGTCTATAGTCCTACTTTGGGGAGTCCTTGAATCTCTTGAAATTGTATGGAAAATCCTATGTCTATGTCCATCTCTCTGTGGGCCCACCAATTTCATATTCTCAAAAGGGTCAAAACCCAAAGAAAAGAACTAACCCAGAGCTGAAGTACCAACTCCAGCTTTCTTCCTTTTTCTTCTCTCCCTCTTTTACTATCTCAGAAAAGGACTATCTTCTCCCTGCCTTCATTCAATTCTAACAGAAAGCTATTATCTCTCCTACCCTCAAACACCAGTTGTCACCAATGAAGTTCATCCTTAATACCTAGAGCTTACCAATACTTCCGGGACCCAGTTTCCAGTCTCTGGGAACACACTATCTCCCCTACAATTCAAAAACCCTAAGTCACATCCATATTGGGTAACAAGGGAATTTATTTACTTTTTATTTTTATTTATTTATTTATTTTTCAAGCTGGGGTACAGGCCAGAGGCGTGGGATGGCGAGAGGGCTCACCAGAGACAGAGCAGGGAGCAGAACAGGCAGATCAGAAATACACTGCTGAGGGGAGCAGCAGGTGAGGCAGGAGAGGTCCGCTGCACCATGTGGGACTCTCCCCGGCCGGGCGTCGAACGCATCACCGGCCACCGAACAGCTCCACAGCGCAGCACCCAACCGCTGCGCCACCGGGGAGGCCCTATTTACTTTTTATATATTTTTATATTTATATCTTTTACATCATTGTGTATTCCCCATAGAATTCCCACCACCAATTCACCCGTGAACTGTCACCATAGTTTCTTGTGCTCTTCTCTTCCCTGCCCTGATCCCCTTTCCTCCCCCTTCCTCAAATAATGTCTTTTATCCACAGTTGCCTGCTAGTTTTTTTTTTTTCCCTGATCCCTTACTTGGTTCCACAAGGGAATTTAAAACATTATGGCGTTTCTTTAACGATGTAAAACTTCTCTCCACCAAACCCTAAAGAGACCAAGAGGGACCAGATCAATGTCTTTATCAACAGAAAGATTTCAAGGACTGTGTTTACTTCCAAGCTGGCTTAGTCACAGGCAATCAGTGAGTTCTCATTCTCGAATCAGCTATTTCTGTCTCGAATCATCCAGTCTCCACAGATGAGCCAAATGTCTTACCAGGAAGAATGAAGGACAGAGCTGCAAAGAGTTGCAACTCTGTGCTCTCAGTCCCTGGAGGGTTTCTGATTTCAACTGAAAAAGACATAGCTGCTTCGATATTTGCTACTGAGTTCCCTACAACTTTTCACTACTATCTGGACCTTACAAGAAATTGATGACATTCTAGTTCCAAGATGATCAGGTCGCTTTAGTCATTTTAAAAATAATACCTAAGATATACTCCATATACCACCGCTACAGTATACAATTCAATGGTTTTTAGTATATTCAGTTAATATTATGATTGCCACAATGAATTTCAGACATTTTCATCATTCCAAAAAGAAATCCCACGTCCACTAACACTCACTCTTACCAACCCTACCCCCATTCTCTCAGCCCCAGGTAACCAATCATTTACTTCCTTTCTCTATAGATTTGTCTAGTCTGGACATCCCACATATAGGGGATCATGCAATACATGGTTGGCTTCTTTCACTTCACAAAACATTTTCAAGTGTCATTCACATTGGAGCATGTATCAATGTCTCATTTCTTTTTAATACTGAATGATATTCCATTGTTAGGCTATATCATATTTTGTTTATTCATCATCCTTTGATAAGTCTAAATGTATACACTTTTTGGCCATTATGAATACTGCTACTATGAACATTCATTTGTGTATACATGTTTTCATTTCTCCTGGTTATATCCCCAGGAAGGGGATTGCTGCTTATACACACTCTAACGATTTGAAGACGTGCCAAACAGTTTTCCAAAACAACTGTACCATTTTACATTTCCACCAACAGTGTGTGAAGATTCCAATTATTCCACATCCTCACTAACACTTGTTATGGTCTGTCTTTTTTAACCATCCCAGTGGGTGTGAAGTGGCATCTCATTTTGGTTTTGATTTGTGTCCCTAAAGGTTAATGATGCGTAGCACCTTTTCATGTGTTTACTGGCCATTTGTATACCTTTGAGGAAATATCCAGATCCCCTGGTCATTTATTAATTCACCGGTCTTCTTTATTATTGAATAATAGTTCTCTATATATTTTAGATACATACACCTTATCAGACACATGACTTAGATATATTTTCTCCATTCTGGAAATTATCTTTTCACTTTCTTGATGGTGTCCTTTACAGCACAGAAGTTTTGAATTTTGATAAAATCTAATTGATCTATTTTTATTTTGTAGTTTTTGGTTTTGGTGTCATAACCCAAGAAATCATGGTCTAATCAAGGTCATGAAGAATTAAACTTTTATTCTAAGTATTTTACAGTTTTCACTTTTACATTTAATTCTTTAATCCATTCGAGTCAAATTTTGTACAAATCAGTAGCATGAGGGAGGGGACAACTTCATTATTATCTATGTGAATGTCTAGCTGTCTCAGCACCATTTGCTAAAAAAATGATTTTTTCCCAATTCATCTGTCTTGGCACTCCTATCAAAAATTAGCTGGTTGTAAGTATGAGTATTTATTTATGAACTTTCAATTCTATTCCATTGATCTATATGTCTTTCCTAATGCCAGTGGCATACTTTATTACTGTGGCTCTGTTGTAAGTTTTGTAATTGGAAATCCTCCAAAGTTGCAATCCTCCAACTTTGCTCCTTTTTCAAAATTATTTTAGCTATTCTGGTTCTCTTGAATTTCTATATTGATTTAGCATCAGCTTGTCAATTTCTGTGAAGAAGTCAGCTAGGTTTTTGCTAGACAGGGACTGCCTCAAATCTGTGGATCGTGTGGATCAATCTTAATAATACTAAGTTTTCTGATTCATGACATGGAATGTCTTTCCACTTACTTAGGACTTCTTTAATTTCTGTCAGCAACATTGTATAGTTTTCAAAGTATAAGTTTTTTTGTTAAATTTATTTCTAAGTATTTTATTCTTTTTTTTTTTTTTTTTAGAAATTTGTCTTTTTTTTAAAAAAGATTTATTTATGCATACAAGCTGGGGTACAGGCCAGAGATGTGGGGCGGCGAGAGGGTTCCCCAGAGACAGAGTAGGGAGCAGAACAGGCAGAGCGACGGAAATACACCGCTGAGGGGAGCAGTGGGCGAGGCAGGAGAGGTCTGCCGCGCCATGTGGGACTCTCCCCGGCCGGGCATTGAACTCGCGTCGCTGCTGCCGACAGCTCCACAGCGCAGCGCTTAACCGCTGCGCCACCAGGGAGGCCCAGTATTTTATTCTTATTGTGATAGTACAAATGGAATTATTTTCATTTTGGTTGTTCAATACAAATAGAAACACAATTGATTTTCGGATATTGATCCTGTATCTTGCAACTCATTAATTCTATGAGTTTTTTTTTGGTAATGCCTTAGAATTTTCTATATACAAAATCATGCCATCTACAAATAAAAATAGTTTTACTTTTTCCTTCCTAATTTGAATGTCTTTTATTTCATTTTCTTGTACAACTGCCCTGACCAGATCCTCCCGTATGATGTTGAAAAGAAGTGACAACAACAAATATCCTTGTCTTATTCTTGATGGGGGGGGGGGGGTATGGGGGGTGGGTAGGAGAGGAGTTGGGGTGGGGTAGAACGGTTAAGCATTCAGTCTTTCACAATTAAGTATGATATTAGCTGGGGTTTTTCATAGATGAAAACCTGATCCTTTATCAGGCTGAGGAAGTTCCATTTCTTTTGTTAAGTGTTTTTATTATGATGATTTTTATCAAATTTTTTTCTGTATCTATTATCATTTTTTGCCCTTGATTCTAGTAACACAGTATATCACTGATTTTCAAATATTAAACCAAACTTGAATTCCTAGGATACATGCACTTGATCATACTGTAGAATCATTTTTATATCTTGCTGGATTTGGTTTGCTAGTATCTTATTGATGACTTTTATATCTGCATTCATAAAAGCTACTGGCCAGTAAATTTCCTGTGATACCTTTATCTTATTATGGTGTCAGGATAATGCTGGCCTCAAAAAATGAATTGATTAGTATCCTGCCTCTTATTTTTTTGGTAAAAGCTTGAGAAGAATTGGTATTCAGTAGAAGTTACTAGTCAATTCATCTGTGCCTGAGCTTTTCTTTATGAGTTTTTTATTACCAGCTCAATCTCATTACTTGCTATAGGTCCAGATGTTTTATTTCTTCATCTATTGTTTTTATCAATCATTTATGATGTGGTAACCTTAATGTTGCATAGGTTATACCTTATACTCCCAAATGCTGATGCTCTTGACTTAAACTATAACTGTTATATTGCTGAGAGAGACACTGTGGTTATGTGACTTTGAATATCTGTCCTGATTTCAGAAAGCCATATGCTGAACTCCCTCATTTCCTTCTCACATGCATTACCCGTTGCTAGTTACTGTCCCATATTTCCTCATAAAGACATGTAGTAGGAAGTAAGTTGAGCCTGTTGAGGGCCACGTGTATTCTGGTGACAAAGAAACAAGATATGAGAGAAATGTTTTTGCCATTAACTTGAGGGATTTGATCAATTGTTCCACACCCGCTCCTGTCTGCTCCTTGTCCAACACATCTACACACATTTGCAAGTGTTTCAAAAGTACCATATTTGTTACTCTCTCTTTATGTGCTCAAAATAAGGCAGAATGAGACTGCAGTCTCCAGAGTCAAAGGTACTAACTGTGTGTGTCACTGACAAGTTTTTTAACACTTCTGCACCTTGTAGGGATAATAATATCTATCCATAAGGATTGTTATGATAAGTAAATAATATACATAAAAATGCTTGGACAATATGTGGCTCCTTATGTAGGATATCAAAGTAAACTATGCCACTAACAAAACATATATGATTTTACCCTCTAAGATTACTGTCTAGGTTGTTGGGATGCAGAAAGGAGCATATTTTCTACATTCTCTGCATTGAGTATAAGCTCTAAAAACTGAAATTGCTTAAGAAATCCTCTAAAAATAATAAATGCCTCCATTCCCAAGGAAATCAACCTGGCAGAAGAAACAATGAATAGGAGGTGGTAAAGCACCCTTATACTAAAAGCACAGCCTCTAGAATCCGATGGATCTGTGTTCAAAGTCCAGTTCCACCTGGCAACCTGGCTATTTCCTCAAAGAACATAACTTTTAAAGCATCTCTTTGCTCATTGGTAAAATGGGAAAATAATACCGGAAAGCACTTGGCACAAAATAGCTACCTAATGTACAGAAATTGCTTTTATTCATTTTTTAAAATTTAATTTTAATAAGCAAATTTAATAAATGAACAAGTAAAAAGGAAACAAGAACCTCACTTGGACCAGGTTCTCAATCCTGGCCATATAAGTGAATCATTTGGAGATCTTTGAAAAAGTGAGGTTGCTGCGCCTCCCTGGTGGCTCAGCAGGTTAAGTCTCAGCACTATGAAGCTATCCAGAGCCACTGCAGCATGAGTTCGAGTTCAATACCCGGACAGGGAGCTTCCCACATGCCACAGCAGACCTCTCCTGTCTCGTCCGCTGTACCCTTCAACAGTGTATTTCAGTCAATCCTCCTGTTCTGCTCCCCACTCTGTCTCTGGTGAATATTTTCACCCCCACCCCCACACACCCCTGGCCTACACACCAGCTTGTATGCATAAATAAATAAATCTTTAAACCAAGAAAAAAAAGTGAGGTTGCCTAGACTGCACCTAAGACAAACAGCATCAGAATAGCTGTGGTTAGGGCCTCAACATCAGTATTTTTAAATGCTCTCTAGGTAATTCCAACAGTGCAGGTGGGAGTGAGAACCAAAACAGCTAGACAAAAAATAAATCTCAACTTTTAACATCTAAATCTAAAAAGATTAAAAAATTAACATCTACTCTCCTTATAAAGTAAGCCCATCAGATCTGTTCTCTCAGATCAGAATTACTACTATCTGATGGTAGACTAGAAGCTAGAGAGTTTGAATAATTTATTTCTGAGAAAAAACAATCAGGTTGAAAAGGCTAGCCCTGAAGTCAAGCCCTGAAGCCCACGCCTCTTATTCAAAAGTGTTTCCTCAGTCTGACTACAAATGCAGTCATGACATTCCCCTCACTAAAATCCTTTAATATATTTACACCCTTCAAATATCTAAGCCCAGACTCCTCAATAGGAAGACACCCCCCCCCTTCAGAGCCTAGCCCCTCAATATACCAGTGAGACTGTGTCACATACATTCAGACTGCTCTGGTGCTGGCCTAAATAGCCAAACCAACACTATCCAAGGAGAAGCTGCTCAATCTCAATGGTCAGCTGATTTGCCCATGAGGGAATACTAAAGAGAGCAATGAGAATAGCGGTTCCTAATGCTGCAAATCCAATGTAAATGTTCCTTCTAGGAAGAAGTTTTTTCTTTTTTAAGATTTATTTTTTTATTTATACATACAAGTTGGGGTACAGGCCAGAGGCGTGGGGCAGCGAGAGGGTTCACCAGAGACAGAGTGGGGAGCAGAACAGGCAGATCAGAAGTACACTGCTGAGGGGAGCAGCGGGCAAGGCAGGAGAGGTCTGCCGCGCCATGTGGGATTCTCCCCGGCCGGGCATCGAACTCGCGTCGCCGCTGCCAACAGCTCCACAGCGCAGCATTTAACCGCTGCGCCACTGGGGAGGCCCCCTTCTAGGAAGAAGTTTTCCCCAACCACCACTGCTGCCATGCACTAATGCAGGTTAAACACTCCTGCTATGTCCTCCTATAGCACCCTATAGTTCTCCCCTCAGCATGTGCACACATCGGTGCTACTGAGAGCTAGCCTATTTGGTTTTGCCCACTGATTCCCAAGGCCTAGCATCTGGAAAGCACCTGATGTATGGTGGAGTGAAGAGAAGACCAGAAACAAAAACGGAGAAGCAACTCTGTCAATGCCGGACCACAATAGGTTAATCCCCCTAACCCAGGTCTCACCTTCCATCTCCTAAAAGGTGAACTCTGTAGGATAAAAACTGTTGAATGTGGATGTTGTATGTAGATGGTGATCTGTTCTGCCAATTTTTTATAAGTTTGAAATTTTATAAATTCATAAAAAACTTCTGGGGAAAAAATAAAGTGAGTTCTGCTTCCATTCCCAAACCTGCCTTTCTTACTTTTGCTACAGGATGCCCAGTAAGAGCTTGAATCATTTCCCCACCATCTGATGGCAGGGTGACGTGACCAGGCAGAGAGAGTACACACCTACTGCCAATATAAGAAAGTACTAAGGAACCCCCAGGGTCAGCTAACAAAAAAACAAGATGTTCCACCAATAGTTACATTCCAGGTTCCAACAAAATGGTGGGGTTTCATCAATTTCCTTCTATGGCCTCTCCTACAGGAGAGGAGAATCGCTGTTCAGGTCTGAGAAGAGGAAGAAGAAAAGGATGCTAGAAAGGGTGAGCAAGCTGCAGAAAAGAGCACAGGAGTGGGGCCTCCCTGGTGGCGCAGCGGCTGAGTGCTGAGCTGTGGAGCTGTCGGCAGCAGCAGCAGCGATGTGAGTTCGACGCCCAGCTGGGGAGAATCCCACACGGCGCGGCAGACCTCTCCTGCCTCGCCCGCTGTCCCCTCAGCAGTGTATTTCTGATCTGCCTGTTCTGCTTCCCGCTCTGTCTCTGGTGAAGCCTCTCACCACTCCACACCTCTGGCCTGTACCCCAGCTTGTATGTATAAATAAATAAATCTTAAAAAAAAAAAAAGAG